>VWPW01021474.1:51105-79516 GCA_013389825.1 Crypturellus undulatus
CTTCCTTCCTTCCTTCCTTCCTTCCTTCCTTCCTTCCTTCCTTCCTTCCTCTCCCTTTTTCTCTCCCCTTTTCTCTCTTTCTCTCCTTCTCTCTCTCTTTTGTTTTCTTTCCTTTCTTTCTTTCCTTTCTTTTCTTTCTTTTTTCCTTTTCCTAATGACTTTTCCTGCACACTAAGCCTTGCAATCTAAGCAGTAGCTTCTCTGGCTTCATTGCAAATAGTGCAGATTCCACAGCAGGAGCTTAGTTAAGAACTCTGTAAGTCACTCTCAAGGCAGAATAACAATCCACGTACATCCTGAGAGCAGAGAGGGGACAGGGAGAGGAAGAAAATACTTTTCATGCTTATATGGGAACATTTCACTCATGCTGAGTCTGAAATGCTGGAAGCCAAAGGATAATCATATGCTAGGATTGAAGCCAATGAATCTGAGCCTGTTTTCAAGAATTTTGACTTTTGATGGGCTAGCTTGTCCTCTGGATGATTCCCATCCAAGTATGCTCCACTCTCAGGAACGTTAACTCTTGCTGTAAAGATGGGAGAGATGGTCTCAAGGAAGCCGCCAGTGCCAAGTGGCCACAGCTGCCCCAGTCTCAGCTTTAGCAAAGCACAACAAGCAGACTGGGCATGACTGGGCAGGCTTTATTTTGCTTTTGAATAGAAGTAACTCAAATACTGTATTCAGTTTTGCGCCCCTCACTACAAGAAAGAAATTGATGCACAGGAGCATGTCTAAAGAAGGGCAACAAATCTGGCGAAGGGGTTGGAGCACAGACCTTATGAGGAGCGCCTGAGAGAGCTGGAGTTATTTAGCATGGAGAAGGGGAGGCTCAGGGGTGACCATATTGCTCTCTACAACTACCTGAAAGGAGGTTTAGTGAGGTGGGAGTTGATCTCTTTGCCAGAATATCTACCGATAGGACAAGAGTAAAGAGCCTCAAGTTGCTCCAGCAGAAGTTCAGGTTAGATATTAGGAAACATTCTACATGGAAAGAGAGGTGAAGCATTGGAACAGGCAGCCCAGGCAACTGATGGAGTAACCATCCCTGGCAGTGTTCAAGAAATGAGTAGATGAGGTGCTTAGGGATATGGTTTAGCAGGCATGGTGGCAATGGACTTACAGTTGGACTTGGTGATCTTGAAGGACTTTTCCCTACCACAATAATTCTAAGTAGTCCAGGTGACTTGTTTAGGGGTCACGCTGGCCCTCTGAGGCAGAATAGTGAATTTACCTCTATTTTCGATGTATCCTAAGTATTCATTATCACAAGCACATTACCAAATTCACCCATCAATTTTCCTTCTATGTTCAGAATATGCATATTCTATCTATACATATAGAATTGACACACATGCAGGTGTGTATATATATATATATATATACACACACATATGTATAAAATACATTTTTTGTTACAGCAATAAGCAAGTATGCCCTAACTATACAGAGGACTGAGCTTCATTTCTTGCCAAGAAGGTGTCGTTGTTGTAGCTACTTTCCAAAGCATGGCTGCTCTGCTATTTGGAGGTTTTCCATGGCTCCTGGTAGTCAAAGCTTTACTGTGCTGTGTGCTTCTCTCATACTGTGAATGAAAACACTGCACGCATATACAATGCTCAAAGATTTAATTGAACATATTTCCAGGTTAATTGCCACCCTTGCCATAAGTATATTATGTCACGTGACTGCTTGCACTGCTAGATGAAGTGTGAGAAGTTAAGGCAAATGTCACAGTAGCATGGAGCTGTTTGTATATTTGGGTGTGTGGAGCAGTGGTCAGGAGGTAGGGGACACATAGTTTATATATTTTCCAGGTATTTGGTTTTCTGTCTAATTAATTTTGGAACTGAAACACAGATTTGTGTTTAGAATGTTTATGATTCATGAATAAAAAAGAGTTTTACTGAAGTGTATTATTCCAAGTGAACAAAACTACGCTATTTGGACAGCATATTTAAACAAGCAAAGAAAGCCAATTGAAAAGATTTTCTTGTTTACTTTGCCATACATGAGTAATGAGTTGATTCTGGCTTAACCCAGCCATTAGTGAAGTAACCTTCTTTGATTTATTTCAAGTTTTAAAATGTTTATTGTTATTTTTTAAAAAAAAGAATCAAAACATTTTGAGTCCCTGACTTTCAGAGTAGCCTAAGGGAATCGTGTGCCTAAAACCCATTAAGTGATTTTTCTCCTTTTAAGTCATGTTGGACAGCTTTGAAAATCCCATCCTTGATCTTTAGACTACTTAAAAATTAAGAGTCAGAATTTCATATTCTTTCCTTGAACTGTCCAACAACTGGTCAAGTAAGGTTGGACTTGAATCAGTGTTATCTAGCTCGAACGTGGGTGCATGGCTCTGATCTTTTGCTTCTGAATATTGACAAAGAAAATAATATTATGAAGCTGGTTTCAGGAACGAGGCTACTGAAGCTTAGGCCTGTGACGTGGTAGACACAAGGTCAATTCCTAAATGAATGCTGCAGAAGTTATTAACACCTAATGGTTTCACTGTGTTTGAAAAATAATATTTTTTCCAAACTCCTGATCAGGCATGCTTCTTTAATGTGGTAAGGTATTGGAGATTTCTGTATTTTGGGCAGAAATTGTATAATGAACTGAGTGAGAAAGGCAAAGACTTCCCATGGGAAAACACAGTAGTATGTTGGAAGATGGACTCCTCACCTACAAACATATTATCACTGTTCCTTCAGAAAGTCAAGAATGATTACAGCCTAAAAGGATTGTCCTAGGTTCAAAGGAGCTACTCCTTAGTATATGAAAAGGATGTAGAGAATTGTAACTGTTTTCAATACCCTACACCCAAAGTGTACATATACTGTATATGGGTCTACTGATACAATTCATGGCTGTGCAAATAGTAATTGTAGATTAAAATACAGCCAAAAATGACCTTACTACTTGTTTGGTCATGTAATGAATCATATGTAGTATTCCACATAGTAACAGATGGTTCTAATTACTTTTTCTTTTTTTAAAAAAATTATTAAACTGTGTGTGTAGAATAGTGCTTTATTTACAGTATTTTCATTTTAATGTCTTTTGTTTCTTGTAAGTTAGTAGGTCTGTTTGAAATATTCCTACTGTTCTGGAGGCAGGGAGAAACAGAGAGGCTGCATTTTAACCAGGTTAAACATTCTATATTTTTATAGAATACTGACTTTTAATTGTGAGAAAATCCTATTGCTCTATCATTTAAACTAACTTAAAACAAGCAAACAAAAAAACAGAAACCCTGAAAATGTATTATTTGAAAGTGCTTTTGTGAGGCCTGTAAGCAATTATAGTCTTCATGTATCTCAAAAATGAAGTGGAAATATATGCAACACGTAAAGCACTGGGATATTTTTTATTCATTAGTGCAAGCAGGATATAGAACGCTTGATTTTTGAATCAAAAAGATGGTAGGTTCTTTCGATAAGCTTTTTACCAGGCCATAAGTTATTTGGATTTGGCCTGTCCTGCCTCTCCTGCTGACATGAATGCCACGAACACCAAGTTGCTAAAAGATATTTTCAGAAAAAAAGTGTCAGTTTGAAGGACTAAAGAGTAATCCCCAATCTTCAAAGCACTTCCTATTATCATAGTGACTCATTTCTCAATAAATGAATAAATTTGAGATTAATTATAATGCCATACTGAATAAATTTTAACATAACCTGAGGCATTGCAACAACTCTCAGACAATTCCAGAAACTGTCTGTTTCTTCTACCTGCCATCTACACCTGCTGTGGATGTTTGTAAAGATTCAGCTCTAAGTCACATTGTTCCTACACTGAACTAAACTAAAGCAAGCAATGAGAAAATCTGACTTTTTCTCTAGCACGCTGATTGATGTAGGATAAAAAAAAAAAAGAACACTTTTTAATGCAGAAATACTTTCATTGTTATAGTGTGATGTGATTAATAACTAACTTAATGACATTGTATTTCAAAAAAGAAAGGAAACTACTGGCTTTTATTGCATGTCTTTCAAAAAAAATATTGAGTAAAGGAATAAAAAGGCTAAAAGTGTGATTTTTGAAAAGTATTAAAATAAAAGTTGATGAAAAAGGAAAAATCTCTTATTCTGGCTATCATTCAAAATGACAAAAATGTATCTGACCAGTTTTCTTCTTGAAAAACTGCATGCATTCTAAAGAAAGACAGTAGGTGGAGTAAATAATAAAATCATTGCAAGGGTGCCAGGAAAGGCTAAGTAGAAGATAAATTAATGGAATAGCTGTTCACTTTAAGAAGCTATAGGGATAGCTTCAAAAAATTCTTGATGCTCTTATTTTTGCTAGGGGCTAGTCACATGGAAGATTCAAAAGCACCAAACAAGGTTAGGAATCTAAGCCATTTGGATTTCAATATGAAATTTCAATATGAAATTATATGGCTAACCCGTTGAAGGGCATTTGAAAATTCCCTTATGCAAGCACAGGCATTTTACTAGTGTTAGATCTTCTTTTAATATCTCACCCAAGAGGAGTTACATCCATATGATAAAAGCCTTCTTTCCACTTCAGTAAAGTTTCCTCTCAGTCCAGCTCTTAGATCCTCAATTTACCCTGTTATACCACTGTATTCTGGTGTTTCCCAGTAGAAATGTCTGCAGTTTGTAAATTCAAGATATAGTTTTATAATAACTGATAGTTCTGCTGATCCACAAACACAGTCACTCTTACCTAAAATTAATCCTATTCCAGTATGTAGTTTTGTGCTTCTCACTTTTATTCTCCTTTGAGACTTCTGAATAATCTCTGTCACTCTTTAACTTTGCTAACAATCACTGTCATTCTGCCGCTTCTCTGCCAGTATAAAACAGGAAGATACAAGATGCAACTGATATGTACCAGATCAGTGTACTTGCTAGTAGTGGAAACCTAGCAAGCCCCTCTCCATCATACAGACTAAAACAGAGTCTCTCATGCCGGGGAAAAGTGGAATTTTCAGTGCAACAGGACAACCTTTGTACCTTCTGGTGCCTTTGAGACTCCATATATGTGTAGTAGCTTTCCATGTAGGCAAGAAGCTGGAGAGAGAAACAGAAATGCCAGGATATTGCAACTGAGAAGCAGCTATAGCTGCAGAAGAGGTGGAAGCTGAATTGATGGGCATGAATCCCCTCTGTCTGGTAGACCTGACAGAGTCTGTAGGAATTAAGCTTATCAATATATATTTAGTATATTTTAAAGGTGCAGCAAAAGAAAAACTTCTAATATATACATATTTTGCTTGCTAATAGGTAGAGAATGCATTTCCTACAACAAAAGCACTGTTTAACATGTGGCCTTGTGTTATCTGGTCATGAATGAAAAAGTGATGTCTTGTTTTTTCTTCCACCTAAAAAAATGGGAATTTGGGTTATGAGGAAGGTGGTCAGGTCCAATACATCTGTTAAAATTGTGCAATAACCTATGATGTTACTATTTGTGATCTTAAGTGACTTTTTGAAAAAAAAAAGAAGTTTACTCATAACTAGAAAACTTCTATATATACTACAAAGCCATTTACAAATGTGAAGTAGTGACCCAGTGTATTTTCCTAAATAACTGAATAACTGATAGTTCTTGCAGTGTGAATCTTCCTGTGGGAAGAAGTCTATCCCTCAACCTTTCCTTAGATGTGAATGGAACTAGTTAAACAGAAAATGGACACTCATCATTAGGCAAGCTGCTATCATATTTGTAATTATTTGCTGGAAACTTAGTAATCAGTTATGTAATACTCTGCTAGCCTTGACTATTTTTATTTCAAGTTTAAGTAACAATTTCTATGAAGTATTATCACACTACTTAATTATCACAGTACTCTTTTAAAATCACATCCAGTGTGACTGTTAAGACTAAATAGATCGTGTTCTTTGTTTTTGAAGAAATCCACTGTTTTGTAAGTTGCTTTTTCCTAAGTAATGAATTACTTATTTTCTTAAGTAATGGTTAAACTATAAAATTCCAAAATCAAAAGAAAGAAAGAAAAAAAGAGATTGAAGAGGTAGTTGCAAATTCACCTGACATTTTTTGACCTTTTCTATAGCCTGAATTCACTTAGTTGTTCATTTTTGAAAAATAGTGTATCATACGGGTAGACGGCTATAGGGTGTATTAAGGTGAATGCAGAGAATTAGAACATAAACACATGGTAATGCTTTCATTCTCATTTGAATAACACATAACTTCTAAATTTTGCACACTTGGATAAAATGTTTTTTTTACTTTCTGTATTTCTGAGAACGAGTTCTGAGAAGTGAAAACTATGATTCAGATAGATAGTGATAGTTTCTGCCGTGCTCCTTACCTGTTCCTGAAAAGAAATAATTTATGTCTGTATTTTCACATATTGCCACTGCCAGTTCTGTATGCAGCCAATAGAAACATTTTGGGCAAATTGTGGTTCCGCCAAAGAATGCTGTTTTCTCAAAACATAAACATTTGATGCAATTCTATTTGTGAAAACATTCAAATCTTCAAAGCCTATTGTTTGCTCAAAGGGATAACCCTGAGCAGCAGCTTCTACTGCTGTGCTTTCTGCTCTTTGTTTTTTCCCTGCACACTTGTCTTCCAGAAGGATGAATAGAAAAATGGAGCTCCTTCTGTACACACATGCTCATCCTCTGCAGCCCTCCAGGGCCTCATCGTGCAGCATTGAGAACAAAATGTGAAAATGGAAGTTTTGACTCTGCTGACTCATGATTTGATTGATATACAGAAATCTCTTAATTATGAATGCCCTCACAATGTGGTGAGGAAATTACTGCGGTGAAAGAACAGGTACAATAAATGCTGATGTTGCAATATCCTGGACTCTTTGTGGAGTTTAAAGCCATTATGCATATGAAGAGAAGGAAAAATGTCTCCTTTTTGTTACTGATTTAGAAAAATCTAAAGAAGAAATAGATTTCATTATGCAGGAGCCTGGAAGAACTATATTTAGGGTCTCAACATTTCTCCATGACTTAAAATTTTTGTTAAACATCATTTTTATCTAGCACATACCGGGCTACATTTTCTTTTCTGGACAAAAGTCTGAGAAGTTGGAAGGAATTCTTGTTACTAAGGCTGTCAGAAAACACAATGTAGATAATACTGTCTATAGGACCTCAGAATGACATGCTGTGAACTATAAAAGATATATTGGAACCCAAACTCTATACAGAGTTTTCTTCCAAGAAATTGTTTTGAATCTTACAAGCCAACCATATGGTCTTGCTGGATATCTTCAAAGCTCTGTCAGCTAACCTTCACATTTGTATCAGCCCTTCTGAACTCTTTCTCTTGGTCCTTGACCTGCTCACAGTAACTTCCTGACCCAAAGCTTTTTTTGGCTGTTCTTAGTCTGTGGTTGAAAATCATCCAAAGCTGATGTTGAGATGATTTTTTTGGTATCCCGAAAAGTAGCTTCATACATTCACAGTGTTCCAATTACGGATGGTCTCAAACTCCTGGATTCAAACTGGCAAATGTGAATTTTGGCTGTAAATTTTATGATATGGATTAATTTGGATATACACAGGTGCTTTCAGTGAGCATGTTGCATACTTGACTTAACAGCTAAAAGCGGTCAGTGACAGTCCATGATGCCGAAAGAAAAGAATAGGTTATAGATAAGATTATGTAATCTGTTAAAAGTCACTACTAGTTACTTCTTTCATGTGTGCTTTGTGTTCCTCTATATACAATTTAAATGATCTTTTAAAGTTGCCTTTTATTTCCTCAGAAGACAAACCTTATGCAACAAGATTGTCGGGCATTTTGGTATCGCCCTTGTTCTGTACTAGAATGACTATGGAGAAAGACATTTGCTGCAAAGAGAAGTTGTAAACTACTTGTTTATTAGGAAAAAAATAGTTCTTGATACAAGATTAGATTGTTCACCTGGCAATTTTCAGAAACATTTTTGGTGGCTGCATAGTTAAATGCAAAAGCTAGTTATGGACTCACTAAAGTGTAGGGGACATGTATATCTTATAGTTCAGTTTTGATCGGATTATTTCTCTGAGGGAAGGGGGAGGGGAAGGAAGGGAAGCTGACATTTAGATCAATGCTTAGTTTGGAAAAATTCCTATAACTGGAGAAGTATTTTCAGCCCATTACATTAATTCCTAGGCAGCTATACTATGTTTATTTGGCAGGCAACTGTTTTTGCAATGCTTAGAAGGTAAACTTTTGTCCTATTGTACAATATTTTCTGTTACAGAGGAAGCACAGAATTCAATACTATTAATTCCATAGGAAAGTCTTGTCAAGGAGAAGTCCTCTGTAGAAACAAACAGGAGTCATATTGGTGCTATTCAGAAAGAATGAGGTTTGCACTGTAAATAGTTCTAGTGAATGAGGAACTGTAAATGGTTCTAGTGAATGTCATTGCTGGCATATGGTGGGACTGAAAGCAACAGAGGGAGTGAGCAAGGTGCTGGGCTGCTACCTTGATTCACTACATGATGCAGAATGGATTGCGCTTATTCAGTGAGCATTGAGCTTATTTGCCTACTTTCTTGACAAAAATATAAAAGACAAAGTAATGTTGGTTCAAGTTCACGTTCTACCATTTTGTATAGTTTAAAGGCTAGGAGGATCTTAGTGTAATTACCCAGCTCCTTTTTAACTCTGGTGAATTCATAAAGACTTTTTTCTACCCACTTCTATTGCGGAACTTTTTCCCCAAAATCACTGATAGGTTACACTGCAGTTAGTTTGTTCTTTATAGCCATTTCATTTTGATTTTTTGTACCAACTAAAGAGCTGCCATGTATGCTGAGAAACCTTACAATCTCTGATGTTAATTGATTTTGTGGCATTAGACTACAGAATCCTCAAATTTCTAAGCTTTCCTTTTAAAAAGTGTCAAAACTTGTTAATAGAACTTAAATGATGAGGTTTCTGGTGCTGGAGACTTAATGATTTTCCACCAGTTAGCCGAACCAGCAGCAGCAGCATGAAATAGGGAAATAGGAACTTTTTCATTTTTTGGTATTTTGGAGGTGTGCTTTTTTTTTTTTTTTTTTTTGCTTCTTCAAAGTCTTGTCTGAGACTCTTTAAGTTATGAGAGCCCAGAGGAAGTGTTCTCCAAGTGGATAAACATCTTATCCATGAAATTTAATTTTGGGATTCCTGAGTGATGAATCTGCTACCTAGTTTTCAGAGTGATGCTTCAGGATTTTGTTTCTACCCAGGAGGTTCCCCCAATCCTAAATATTTGCAGAGCAGACTTAGCATTTGCCTATCAATGTAACTGGGATGGAAAATCTACATGAACAAGAGAGCAAATATTCTTCTGAACACAAAACTGGGGACTGGACATTCTGAGGTATAATCTTGGCTCTGACACTGATTAGCAGTCTGTTCCAGCTGTGGACTATATGATTTTTGAAAGCACATCTTTAAACTTGCGTTAAGATGAACACTCTGGAATTGGCCAGACATCTTTAACATCTTGACTTGTTACCTGCATTGATATTGCAGAATTCACCTTTGCATCCTCCCTGCAGATTCCTTTTGTAAGGACAAATGTGGCAAGTGTTCGATTATCGGGAGAGGTAAGAGAAAGAGCATTCAGTTTCCCTCTTCCAGCTGTGCTTGGACTGTAGGAGCCGGGGTTATGTGATAAAACTGTTCTGCTTTCCCAGTAAATGCCAGCCCTTCATGGCTAGCTGGCTGGCTGCTTGGTGCAACATGTTATTGTTCTGTCTCAAATGAAAATGTGCTGGACGTAATCAGGAATGCAAGGGTAAGTGCCAAGGAAAACATTTCTCTGGCCTAAAAATTGCCACCACTCAGCACCTGTCTGGGCATGAATTGGACATTGTTGCAGTTGATCTGCCACAGTCTGACCAATAGATGTGTGAAATTTTTAGCTGTGTGTTCTCAGTACTTGAGCACCCTCTGGGGAGAAGAAAAAAATAATAAAAAAGCACATTAAGTGCATTGACTTAGACTCATTTGGAGAGAGTGGTGAGGCTCGAATAAGGCCTTGCTCGCTTTTTTTTTTTCTGCTCTCACTTCTTGTGGAAAGGAGCTAAAACACGTAGAATTGGTGCAAGCGTCTGTTAGGCAGAATAGGGGCAGTTACACTGCAACAAGAGGAATAAGGGGCAAGACCAATCCAACTTACAAATGACCAGCAGTTGAGGAAGATGGCTGGGTTAAAACTTACTTTCTCTCACTATTTTTCGGTTACTTCTGATAGGGTTGCTCTGTCCTAAGCACAAACAGCAGTTGTTAAGGAGTTAGCAAGGAAGAGCTGGAGGCTTACTAGTTGAAAGCAGAGTACTTTCACCTGTCAGATCCCTAAGACCTGTGATGGAACACAGTTGGAACAAGCTGCGGATGTCAGCCATTTCCAATGGAAATCTGTGCGAGGGCTGCTTTAAAGGGGGACCAAGTCAAGAAAGGCTTAGTGCTGGCTGGATTGCACGCACTGTACGAGAACTCATATCCTCTCTCTCTGCACTCTCTCTGAAATTTAAAAACTCATTTTGACTAACTGCAGCACATATACATTATCTTAGGCTTCTATGTTCATTTTTAAATGACTCTGAAAGTAGAACACATGAAATAGAGAGGAAGAGTTTTTCAAGCAGCATGATAGAAAAGAAATATGAGATGAAATGGTACTTTCTTACAAAATCTTTGGTCTGTTGTGCTACTTCAAAGTATTTGTGTTATATGAGTCTGCATGTTAAAAAAGAGGCATTTCTGGAGCTTTTGCTGAGCTTTGTGTGTTGAGCATTGTGGTTGAAGCCAGGTGAAGCAGCAAAGCGTTCCTTCCAGACGTCTCAGGTCAGACTTTGGCTCTCTATAGGAGCTGTAGTTATTTAAGTGAATATAGTCTGGGAGGTTTATTATGTTAAATGCAAGGTTAGTTGCTGTGAAACCATATTGTCCTGCCTTATTCTGTGGTGGTTTCATTTGTTTGGAAGAGACTTTTTACTTCAAGAGATCTTTCATTTCATCCTCCTTGCTTCCACAAAGTAGTGAAGTGATAATGAGCTACAAGATGGGAATATCACAAAAGGGAAAAACGTAAATTGCCCTACCTATTCCATTTGCCCACACATAACCATCATCCAGGGTTAATATCACTTTTACAACAGTGAATCTTTTTTATATATCATATGAAAGATGCACCTATTTTAAAATTAAACTTCTGTTTTGCAGTTCATATTAGATAAAAAAACACGACAATGACAAAAAAAAATTGCAAAGCAATCTTTATCAATGCAGGAAAGTAATTTTCCTCTGTGATATTCAGAATCCTTGCACTAAAACTGCACAATGGTAGAAGAAAGCTTATGATACATCTGGTATTAGTATCGCAGCTGTTACTGTATTCAGTGCTCTTGCTAATTCTTAAAGCAAGAGCTTGATGAGACAAATTAGCAATGGATTAGCATCAGAAGTTAAGTCTAGATAAGCTCTCACAAGTTTTAGAAGCTTAGCCAAAACTGAAATTGAATCTCCAAATTTGTGCTGGAAAGGACACAAACATAAACACTCTCTCAAGATTGAGAGTGCTTTGTGCATCTGCTTTTGGTGGAAGAAGTAATATGACAACAGTTTTTCTCAGAATACCAAAGATTAATGAATTTATTACATACAAAATAATGGTGCATAGGGCATATTCAATCACATTCCACTCTTGGACAAGCATTTGAGATTTTCAGAGTCCTTTATAGTTAAGCTTGTTGTCACTGTTTTTCTTTATTTCCTTGTCCATTGTAATGTTGATTTTGAGAATTTTTGTGTTGGTGTTGTTTAAGAAAAGGAAAAAAATGCTAGTATGGAGAAATGTGGTACACAATACAGATAATTAATATCTAGACACTACTAGTATATTATATATGTGTCAGTTTTCCAGGAACCTTACTTTTCTTTAAAAAAAAAATCATCAACAAAAAAGTAAATACAAAATTTTGAAAGGTACAAAGGTTTCTACAGCTGAGTTTAGTTGGAAAGCTGAATGCTTTGCAAGGGCAGCTGAATAGTCTATGAGGGGAGAAAAAAGAGGCAAATGGGAGAATTACAAAAGTTGTTCCCAGGATTATCTGAAAGGTGTTTCTTATGCTGTATTTTAGTTCTTGCACTGTCAGCATGACCACTTGGCACAACAGCCATAGCATAGTGGGTATGAGGAGCTTTGCAGGTTTCTCAGTGGAAGCGAGATGGTGGATATGGACAAGAGTAGAAGTGTAAAAAAGAGGGTGCATTGTAAATTGGCTCTGCAACCTAACTCCTTGTGAATGATGTGCCAAGACCTCATGCTCTGTCCTCCAATCTGGGAATTCTTACTGAGCACAGTTCTGAAGAAGCAACCCCTCTATTCATACAGCTCCCCTCTGAGGTCTACAGCTCCCAACTTGCGACCTTCTTGCGTCACTTAAAGAACCTCTGCCAGATAAGCTAAATGAAAAGTAGCATATCTTCTCAGTAGTGAATAGTATTTTGTGTAGTCATTGCCTGGTGTATACAATCTTCCATTTGGTAGACAGACAACAAACTCTCTGGTTATTTGCATATTGTGTAATATCAAATATATATTTTCCTCATGGTGTTATCCTCTCAGCATATCTATCAAACATTATTTGTTTGCATAGTGAGGACCATAGAAGAATAGAAGGTTGAAAGTCTTACAGAGTTAGAAAATACAGATGAATTGCTACTTTAACCTACTGGTTCAGGGAATATGCTGATTAGTGAGACTGTATCAGTGACATGGTCTTATTTGCTTTTGTCTCTTGAAACTAAAGATGATTTGATTTTTGTTATCTCAGCTTTGCTACCTCTTTACTGAAGGATACTTTGGCAATATGCTGAAATTAGGGCATTATGATTTCTAGCTGTCGTGATGATATCAGGTATGAAAAAGGGGTTAGGTTGTATTCAAAACCTATCCAAGAAGAGGAGAGATGAAGAGTTTTCTCCTGAATGTATGGACTGCTCGTATCATTTGTTGAGCTTGAGAGAGAATTTACCACTCTGTGAGAGTGAATATGAAAAGCAGATGGGTTAACAGAGGAGTTAACTTTATTCTCCCATGGAAATCCTACATAAGAGAAGGGGTGAGAGTTCACTTGGAGAAACTTGGTTTCTGCCAGCTTAAGTTTCCTGTAACTGGGTTGTCTAATATTTGTGACAGTACCTAAGCTTAGATGCAAAAAAAAAAAAAAAAATGCGGATAAAAGAATAAATGCACATTTATGGAAAATCTTGTCTTTTAGGGAAATATATATATATTTATTTCAGAGACAGAATGCAATGAGAAATTAGAACATTGCTGGTACTTTTGTTTGAGAGGCATGCAGAGAGAGAGAAAGAGAGTTTTGATGATTAGCTATCAGCTGCATATATGTGTCCTTTGTGGCTCTAAATCTAATACTAAAATAGAAGGTTTTCCTCTACAAATCAGATATGAAGTCTCCTGATCTAGGAGACATGCTGTAGTTAATAATCTTCCATGTTCTTCTAGGATGTTTCTTTGATTGGATGAAGTGACCAAAATAAGTGAGGAACATATATCAGATATACCAAAATAGGACAAAAATCCAGCTTAATTCATGGGAAGAATGCAACTATTTAAAAGGAATCATATCACACACAGTCTAAAGTAATTTTAGAAGAATGGTATGCTAAGCCAGTCTGAATGTCTGCTTCTTTCTCCTGGTGTTTCATATGAAAGAAACATTATTAACACTGTTCTTTCTTTTCAAGTCTCCCCTTCCCATCTGGTTCAGTTCCGAGAAAAGAATGGTGCTCTCTACCTGAATTTCTAGGGTCAGATGGAGTTATCCTAGCTACTCTCTTAAAATCAATTTGAAAAGAAGTTATAGAAAGATAGATGAACTTACCCTGCTGGAGTGGATGAAGGAAAATAGTTAATACAAACTGTAGGGAAGAACGTACTATTAATAAGATAAAATAAATCAGGAGCTCAGTTAATTTGTTTGTTATATGACCCTTCTTGTCACCTTCCTAGGAACCTAGACAATATTTGTAAGTTAAAAAACGTTTTACTGATATCAACCAAGGCATAACTTCTAACTTTCACTCTTCTGCAATTTGATGAGGGGGTTCAAATTTGGCAAGAGATGCGTTCCAGCTGATCCTGGAAGTTTAGAGGGACTGGGAACAGCTAGACTCCTCTCTTAATAGGGATACCAAATACTGTGGTAGCTATACACCCAACTCTGGCAGTATCAGATTCACTGACAGTCTACTGACCGTCAGTCTGATCATTTTCCTAGAAGCGAATTGAGTTCCCAAATAGTGTGATCAACTATAAACTTGACTCTGGCAGTATCAGAGCCACCAACAGTGTGTCAACTGTAGGTCCAATTGCCTTCAAAACAAGTGGGCGGGTTCACGAATAGCACAATTTACTCAAATGCAACATTTAGAAAACAGGTTTTGGATGTCAGTATAGGAAATTCTCTACTACAGTGTGTTATCTAGTGCCTACTGTACAAATGTGCAATCATCACTCACCCAGAAGGTGGGAGAAGGCTCTCAATCTTGAGGTGTCTCGTCAGGCAGTGTCCTGACCCAAGGGGAGGAAAGGAGTTCAGCCTGTCGATTGATCCAGAATTACGATGGAATCTTCCCTCTCTCCTCTTCCTTAGTTCCTCTTCCTCCATTCTTACAGTCCCATTCATCCTTCCTAGTTCTTACCCCATTCTTCCTTCCTCGTTCTTATTATTCTTCCTTCCTCCTAAATCCCTCCTTAGTTCACCTTTTATATATTTTCTTTTACATTTAGGTGGAGCTTGGGTGACTCTAGTCACATTTACTTTCGTTATTCATTGATTTAAAAAAGAGTTAATCAAAAATCTAGAGAGCATGCTCAGTGAGGAGTGGTTGTTCCTTGGAAGCGGGTAACTTCTGGAGTGGGGTTGTGTATTGGTATTATAATGAGATTAGAAGGAGGAGAGTTTGAGCAAAGTCTATTGGAAGGAACTAATCGGCCACATTGCTTGCCCAGCATCAGACATTACACTATGTGACTTATCAGCTGCACAGTACCACCTCTGCAGGGACTACAACAGAGTCTGGCGGTGGTATCTTCACTCCGCTTCACCCTCCATTGACTCTGCACAGCACCATCAGATTATCCCCTCCGTAGGGAAGCCAACGAAGTTTGGCCATGGTGTCTCTGTTGTGCCTCACTCTTCGTTTACGCTTATTAATGTGTGCTAGGAGGGCAGATTGTGTTGCCAAGGGAATCACGGAGAAGTAGATTCCATATACCAACCATCCTGGAAGTGGTAACTGTCTGTCACCTCAGGCAAGCCTCTGTAAGGCCATAACTTTTGTTAAGCTCTATTTTTCTCTAAGTTCTTGAGCAATTCTCTTACACACACATCACCCTATTGTAATTTAAAAAGCTGGTAATAGTTTCAGTCCCCACTACTTTCCCTTAATACACAAATGCACTGCCAAGAGAGGTTGTGGAGTCTCCTTCTCTGGAGATCTTCAAGACTTGCTTGGATACAGTCCTGTGCCACGTGCTCTAGGTGGCCCTGCGTGTGCAGGGGGGTTGGACTAGATGACGTCTAGAGGTCCCTTCCAACCTTACGCATTCTGTGATTCTATGATTCTGTGATGTGATCTGTCCTCGGCTGAGCTTAGAGTCATAGAGATGCTCGTAATTAAAACCATCGAAATCTATCACTTGCTTTCTTATATATGTCAGTTCAGATGAAATATTTCTGAATGCAATAGTCTTATTTGTGATTTGCTGCTGAAACAGAAGTGGCATTGGAGCAATATTTTTGTACTGGAGAATCTGTAGGACCTGCATGAAAACAACAAACAGGAAGAACATAGGATTCAGAAATGACATGACAATGAGTAGGTTGTCATCTTAAAAAAAAAAACTGCACAAGAATATGCTTTCAAAAGTCAGCAACTGATTATGGAGCTTTTCATCATTTGAAAATTCTAGAAGTCATGTGGGAGCCCAAACCAAAAACAGTAGATGGCGTAGGAAAAAGATGCTCTGTATCAATACATTCATTAAGATCTAGGAGGAACTTTGGAAAGTGTTTCTTTGTAGAAGAGCTACAAAGTGACTTGTCCTTCTGAGTTCTATGATGAAGTCGGTTTAAAACATTCAAGAGAACCATACTGTACAATCTCAAGACCAGCCCTGGTAAAAGTCAGTAGACTGTAGCAAACAAAATATTATTATTAAAAGATTATTTTTGGATCAAGCTTGTCTGTGTTTCAAATTTTATTTTAAACATTCAAGTCCAACTTAGTCTTCCAAGTGTTTTTATGAATTACTCTGATGATTAGCTTGTCAGCTATTAAGGGAAAAATGAACTTATTTATATTATGGATGGTTGGATTTCAAAGCATTTGGTAGCATCTAAGAATGACATTTTGAAAATAAGCCAATTACAAAATTAGGAGAGAGAATTGCAAATGTTTTATCAACCTTGAAATAACCACCTGCCTCAAGCTATGACTGTTATGGTACTGTATTTCAGAAGCTTACTTTTACTGTATAAGCTGACTTCTAAGATGTTCTTCAAGAATGATTAACAATAGTCAGAGGAAATTGTCTTCCTGGTGTAAGGAACTTTCATTAGATTCTTGACTGTGATACAGTAAAATTGTGCAATCCACTAAAGACTTTTTTAAAAAAGATTATTGCTCTATATCTGGTGTCTGATTTATTCTGCATGTACCCAAGGTATTGCAAGGGACTTGCTTCAAATATGATTTTGCAAAGTTGGATTTCAGGAGCACTTAATCACCTCACGCAGACTGGTTGTCTGATCTTTTTGCTGAGAGTAATTATTTGTGTTCCTGTAATACTTGCTAGTCCTACCATAATAAAACCTTTATGATGTATCCTTAATAACAAACTGAATTTATTTCTCGCTCATGGGAGACTGGTGTATCACTCCCTGTGATCTAGAACAGAGTTTTGGACATGTGTCGAGATACGATGTAATATCATGCTAGAAGTTAACAGCAGTTAGATAATAATTTCTCAAACTCAGTCCAGAATCTCACGATTGAAATTCTAAGCCTGTAGTTATTTTCTTTGCTTATAGCCTAGGCTTTAACTTCTTAGGAGGACACCTGTGCTTACAATTACCGACTGAAGAAGTTGGTTAGTTAGAAATAAGATGGTAAAACTTAGCTCTGAATCACTAAGTAAAAGCAGGAGATAAATTTTCTAATTTCTAATGATCCTAAATGCTAGACTCGCTTCCCTTGAAATTTGCAAAAGGTTATTTCTACTCTTTAGGAAATGTCACCAGGTATGTCCTTCCTGGCTGCTTATTGCATCAGATTGCCTAGAATTCCTTTTCAGAAATATTCCCATCTCATTTTCATTTCTTGACAAGGTGGAAAACTAATATTAGCTTGTTTTAAGCTCTATCAAAAATTAGAACTGTCTTTATGCAGAAACAAATAAAACAGAGAGCACTGGAGCATGGTATCATTTTCTGAAAAGCCACAGTTAATACTGTAATGCTTAAGAAATCTAAATAAAACCTTAATACCCATTTTTTAAAGGTTTTAGGTACATAATAATATATTATTTAGAATACTAGAATACATCTAAAATTTAGATGCTGAATTGGCTGTATTACCTTGAAATTACTTTTAGTTTGCTGACTTGAAGTGTGTGTTTGAGACTTCAAAATTTTCAAACTGTGAAATGGAATATAGCTGTAATCTCTTGCTGGCAGGGTAATAAGAGCAAAAATAAGCATGGCAGCGTAGTGCAAAAACATTTTTTAGAGCCCTCTACAACAACAACTGTCAATGCACATTTAAAGAAAAAAGGGGAAAATATTTTATAGAGAGAGAATGGCATGTGTATATCTCGTACTGATGTTATAAAATATGTACTATTGATTCATATCTGCATTTTTGTAAAGCAGTGTACTTAACACCAAATGTAAATCACCAAATATAAATCAATGAACATCTAATATAAACTAAACACCAAACTGGAATCCTTTAAAGAAGAATCTAGAGGTTGAATGCCAAGGCTTAGGCACCTGACTGTCACTGAAGACATGCTATATAAAAGTTTGTTAGAGCTGCTACTTAATTCTGATGCAATTTAAGTTTTTATCATTCAGCTTAATTTAAATGTTACAATCTCCCATCAGTTTCTTTATCTCTTCTAGCAGAAAAATAAATTATGCATGCCAAGCAGATATGAAAGTTGAACTTGAGAAAACCTTTCAGGTTTTTAAGGTTATTAAGTTGAATAAGAACATATTCCTCTACAACTGTTTCTAAAAGGACTGTCTGCAGTGAGTTTTGTTTCTTTTAAAAATAAATCAATGTGGTGAGTAAAAGAACACTTTGCAATACATTCTGAAGTTTTGGAGAAAAACATTTATAAGAAAGCTTTCTATATTTTTCATTTATGTCAGATGGTGAAGGATATGCCAATTTTACACAATTTACATTTTTATTTAGCTGTTAAATTTAACATCACTGCCAAGATCCAGCTATACAATAACAAAACACTTCAGCATCTGCAACTTTTTAAAACCCCGCTAAACAGATGTAATTCCTGGCATAACTTCGTTCTTGCCAGCACTTTTTGTTACATTCCACTAAGACCAAACAGGAGATATATTTCCTTCAGTCTAAGAGTTTCAGGAAAAAAAAAGCCTCTCTTTGTAGCATAGAACACAAGGAGACCTTCACTGCAGCATAACCAGCAATTAACAGGCCAATGGGCAAGACTCTTAGTATGTCAAAGAAGTAAATGAATATTCTGATTCTTTTCAGTTTGCATATTTTAAACTTTTTTTTTTCTCACAGGTGCTAGAGGTATATGTTTGATACTAAACTTTCTCTACTGCCCTTATTATTCTTGGACATTATTTTTCACAGTCAACATTTCTAACTTGCATTGTGTAAGTAACTTATGCTTGAATTTTCTGTTGCTTTATGTGTGTTTAAAAGTTACCTACAGGATTTTTTTAAAACATGCTGTCATTTAATGTTTCATCAACACCAAATGCTTCTGGAAAAAAAAAATCTTTTGATCTTCACAAACATTACCCAAGGTAAAGATATGGTAATCTCAAGTAATGCATCCTGGTTTCTGAAAATATGCTTATGTGAATCTGAACTGAGTCCCATGAACCTGATTTTTACTATATTTTATTTTAATTAAGGATTCCTTAATTTTTAGCTGGGTCTGCATTTAGGAACATCTCCGTGAGGTATTTGCAGCTTTCTGTAAGTTAGTATTTAAGGGTATTAAGTTTTGGAAACTTGTACATGCTATATGTTGTTTATTTTAGAGACAGTTTAGAAAATTAGCAGATTCAGAGTGAACTTGTAGCTTCACATAAATCTGAAACTGAACTCCTTGTTTACTTGAAAAAGTTCATTGTAGGTTTATTTTTTTATTGTATTTATTGATTTCTTTTCATGGCTCTTCCTGGTTTCAACGGAAGTACTGAAATACTTTAAACGTTATTCTTTATAAATACAGAAACATTTTTTATTCTATTTTTGGTTTGGAGAAACCACACAGAACTGGAAATCCTAAGAGAAAATCTGGTCTTGTGAAATGCTGTCTGCTATGTTTCCAGATCTAGAGATTATTTAAAAAGAAAAAAAAAAAAGAAATAGGATTTATCTGAATTTATGAAGCCACTTAATTTTATATATCATTCAAGGTTGTTGAAGATTTTGTAGGCTTTATACAAATCACTAAAAAGGAGACGTTTTTCTTTATGCTATCACAAATCTTTACATAGCTGTAAACAGCAACACTAATATACAAACGAAGTAACGGCAGAAAACTGCAGGACAGTCTGTTGCATGAATTTGAAGTGAAACTTGAACACTCCTTTGCAGCAATTTCTTAGTCTTACAGTCTCCTCTGAATCCAATCTTTACAAATCTGGAAGAAGAGATCACTGTAAAGTGCGTACACGTAGAATTGCATGTGTGAATTTTTTTAATTGTGTGTAGTGTCATGGACTTTTTGCTTGGCAACTCTGTTTTACAGATTGCTTTCAATCTTTTTGTAAGGCACTAGAATTAAGGAGAAGATATAGGAGAAGAGTAGGCTTTGGCAGGTGATTGCTTTCTTCCTCCTTGATGAAATGGGTAGGATGGAAAGGTGATAGCAGAAGTGTGCTACATCGGAATGGATCAGAGGTTGAGTTATTGCGTCTTGAGCTGTGACTCTTCTCAGTAGCCCGTATTACAGTTTGATGGCAGTTCTGGGCTTATCCTTTGCTTTGGGGTGCATGACATTGGTGCAGTTAACCGAAAATTTTGCATATTGGTTATTGCCTCAGTGGCCTTTCTCAAGATCTACTTCATTATAACTGTGTGTGTTTACTGCTGGTTACTGCTTGGTAGAGTTGTTAGCATAACTGAGGTGTTCACAGCTGCAAACAGAAATGTGAGAAGGGTGGGAGGTGGTAATAGTGCTTACCAAACATGTCTATGATCTGTAATAATTTTATTATTATTATTATAGTTATTTTTAATGCAATCTGACTATAACTAGCGGATATGGAATCCAGCATCGTGATGACAGAAATAGAATACATCTAGAAAGCAAGAAAAAAATGCAGAAATATTACTTTGAGCCTGGATACTAAAACTAGAAGTGAGAGCATCTGCAAATATGTACTTGGAAATCTAGACTTTAAAACACTCTGGTTTTGTTTTTCCTATTAGACTCTATGTTGAGGATAGAAGTCAAGCAATCACATCATTTTTTAAGTTGCAGCATTATTAGCTTGTCTGCTCTTCACTTAACATTATTACAGTTTCATAAGAACAGTTTACTGGCACATTGAGGTACAGTAATCTGAGGATATTGAGGTACAGTAATCTGAGGATTGTCAGAATATTAACTGTTTGGGTAAAATGTTGATGATTTACTTTAAACTTGAGGCTCCTTCTTCATTTTTTTTTTTTTGGTCCCAATTGGATTTTATGGCACTGGGAAAGGTTTCCTAATGTGTAAATTAGGTACTTTCATGGTACCCATCATGGCATCATGTAAAGACTTGAATTAAGCAACTCTTAAGTGTCTGTCTTGTCTGTTATGTTAGCTGATCTTGTGTGACCCCGTTTTATAACTGACATAGCACGATAGATGTAAGTCAGGCTCCTTTCTCATCCATGGACACATTTTTTGGAGCCAGTGAATGTACATTAGAGGAGTATTTTAGTAGGGGTTTAAATATAACCACAACAAATAGGAAAAGTAACCTTTGTCATTTGAGAAGATGCAAGGTCAGAACTCAAAATGATTTGGAAAAATCCAAATGTTAATATTTAACTGGCAAGTAAATAGGCAGCCATTGGAGAAAAAGAGTTTTGTAAATATATTATAAATATATTTTGGAATATATTTTGTAATAACTGCTTCAGGACTAGATCAAAATTTTATTTCTTCACACGAATGATTATATTAAAATAAAAAAATCAGGAAGGCATTATGATTAACAACAATTTATATTGTTTAAAATCTTTTGAAAAATAATCAGAATTTCAATGAATATTCAAATCATGTACATATTAGAAGTATATGAAAGTTTATATGAATTTTCTTTTAGGTTATAAATATGGCTATGTCAGTTTGAAATGAATGTGTAATTTTAAATAAAATTAAGAACCATGTCAACACTACTTCTTATGTGAATTTTTAAGTCTTATAATAAGGAACTTCAGAAAATTCATCCAGTTGAATATGGATTTGTACAAGCAAAGTATAGCAAAATATAGCATGGTTTCTCTGTGTACAGGGATTAGAAAAAATGGTGTTGAACTCCAGTAATATGCAAGCTTTGACAATAATTTTTTGAGGGAAATTGTATTCAAATGAATACAGATAACTTGAAAATTGGATTTATTTATCAAAAATAAGATTATGTTTATTTTCATATTTTTCTCTGATAAGATAGTAGATGACCAAGTAAATAGGATAGATGATGTGCAAGACAAAATAAATAGGATAGATGATGCGTTGTTGGTTTCTTTAAAAATTCTGACAAATTTGGGAAAGATGATAGTATACCTAGAATATTGTTCATTCAATTAGAGGATTAATGTGTGTTTAGTAAGAATAGTAAATTGGATAAACACAGTTAAATGGAGAGTAATGAATTATACTAAAAGATAATACACTAAGCTGAATGAAGTGTTGCTATGGAGTTCTTTAGTGAATGCCTTTGCAACAGTGTTGGATTGTGGTTTTAGTAATGTTCTTGGAAAAAAAGAAAAAGCACGAGTGTGCTGATGAAATACATCTAGCTCACAAAGGTTGGAAAGCTTTTGCACATAAAGGAATGTAACAGCCAGGAATAGTCAAATGAGTTTATTTCTTGGAGAACAGAAATAGGAGAAGATGCAGTCAAGAATTAAGGTAACATAACAGTGTGTTAAATTGAAATAGAAAATAAGAGAAAGGCTTTATTGTATGGATGTGAGTTGCTGTTGTCAGATCACTGTGAAAAAAACAGACGTCTCAAATGTGCTAATGAGATTTCCAATAAAGACAGCAAGGTAGATGTAATTGCAAAATATACTGATCAGATTTCATTTGAATACAACTTAACTTTTCAAGTTGAAACTTTTGTGGAAAGATATTAATGGGAGAATAGAAAGCCCATTTCACAAGAGGAGACTAAAATTGACTCTTTGTAATATCTTAAATTCTTTCAAGCTGAAAATAAAGAAATTTCTATCAGATATATACTGAGTTTTTCAGATGTCTCCAAATAGGCATGATAATTGCAGTTTTCTGAGGGTCGCTATACAAATGTGTACAGCTAAGCTTTCTCAAACCTGCCTGGATTTCAAATGGGTCCCGATCCAGTGTACGAGACAATGTGACCTGATCTTTTAGGTGTCGGTGGCATTAACTCAAAGATTTAGGATCTCCTTGCCAGGTCTGTATTGGTCTAGATGGAAATAGATGAATTACCTATTAGTAGAAAGATCACTGTAGAATTTATTTCCATTAATTTGGGGAATATTGTAGTAAAATATTAATAAGAAGCATTTAGGCTTTATTTTTCTCATCTACATACTTTGAAAAAATAGACAGCATCTTCTGAAATCTGGCAGTTAGTAAAATTTTGCCTCGAAGCAATCTGCTAATATCAGTGTAAAGTTGATTTTTACTATGTAAAGTTTTAGCTTTCAAAACCCCGCAGAATAAATACCGTAAATAGAGGGTTTTGTGTACATATTAAATGTAGATCATAGGGGCAAAAAGCTCCCCAAGGATAGACACATGCCTCTTTCCATTGGACTGTGCCTCTTAATGTCAACACCTTACCCATACAGTAATAGGCACTAAAATTACCCATAAAAATGTGACATCACTCTCAGAATTTAGCATACATCATACACTGTAGTTGAGTTCATGTTTCCAAAACCCCCATAAATTACCTTTTTCATTTTTTGGTAGGCAGTTAAAACCTTTTTAGCAAATGTACATTTAAAGTATGTTAAAGAAATACCACATAGCAGAGCAGCCATATAAAGTTTTAGCCATACTGTTGCTCTGTCTATTCCTTTTTTCTTAGAAGCCAGGGAACATACATCCATACATACAAGGAATTAACCTGTATTTCTCAAATGTCATATCACAGATTATTTAAAAAGAGTATATGCTTAAAAATATTTCATGGTGAAAGAGAATGCTGCCAAATTCTGCAGCAACCCTTGAGAGTTGTAAAACCTCTCCACCAGGCCTCTTTTCAAATCTGTTTTACACTGAACACTTGTCCAAAATGGTAAAGTAATCGTATTCAAATAAAACTCTGCGTGTTGGGAGGCAAACCTGGGGGTTGTCCTCTGGGAACTGCGGCTCCTTCTTTAATCCAATGTGGTGGTGTTTTTCCATGTTGTCTGCAATCATGATGAACACCATTGTTGTTGTAATCTTGCTGGCTGGGAGAAAGGCAGGTACAGATCTCACCAAACAAATAAATGTGAGGATGTATGTGTTTTGTGTTAAATCCAGCAGACAACTGGAAGAACCTTCTTCAGAAGACATAATTAGATGCAAGTAAGTGAGGCACACTGAGTATAAAAAAGCTTGAGTAGGACTATATGTTCAGTCTGGAGAAGAGAAGGCTGAGAGGGGATCTAATCAGTGTCTATAAGTACTTCAAGGGAGGCAGTGAGGATGATGGGGCTGGCCTCTTTTCAGTGGTGGCCACTGACAGAACAAGAGGAAATGGCCGAAAACTGAAGCACAAGTTCCACAGGAAGTCTTAGAGGTATCAGAAACAGAAATTGTTTTCTTGTGCTTTTGTTTTCTTTTTGAAAAGAGCTATGTAGATGTATGAGGTCTGTGTTTGCATGAAATCTTGGGGGTGTGTTCTGCTGGTTGAATGAGTATAATTAACCTAACCACTCTAGAAAGGGTGTGTTGTTGAATTTTTGTTTTGATCTGGCACTCTGGCTGAGTCTTGGCTTGCCACTCCTACCCATCAAAGAAAAATTTTACTTTTTGGCTTCCATATGTGACGGGTGGTTCCTCCTCAGTGCTTTCCAGCACCTCCCCTCAGATGACTGGAAGTTGTTAGTAGAGCCCAACAAGGATTAACTTTTCTTTTGGATCTAGTACCTCTCCTCAGGATTGCCAGCCCTCACTGGGCTAGAGAGGAAAGTGAAATGCTGGCCCCAACACACTTGCTTAAATTTTCCAGATAGTATAGTCAAGGAAGCTGGCATCTACTTCCTATTTTGGAACTGCGCCGCAGGCCTGATCTTCAAAGAGGCCTCAATACACTCTCCTTCACTGAGTGTCCAAAACTGCTTATTGAGTAATACTCAAGAATTTAGGAAAGTTGTACCTTATGCTATTTATAAAATTATTTATGCCAAAGTACTAACTGTGGGAAGTTGGTGCAGTTGTGTGTAGGCGTGTGGGGGCGTTTGTTTTATTTTGTTTTGTTTTCCCTTTGGCAATCCCAAACCAGAACATTTCATCCTGTATGAGCCTTGAGACTCCCAGAGGTCAGTGTATCCTCACTATTTTATATTTTTTCATCATTATTGAACTTTTTACATTTTGTATTTTTTTTTCCAAAGACAGGAAAGAGAGGATTTGAAAAGCAGAAACATGTAGCACATTTGGGGATGTCCTCCTCGCTCTGGAATCTTCAAGAATTTATTGCAGCTTGCTCAAATGAGACACTCTTATTTTGCTTAGTGAAGTCCAGAATTGAACTTCTCATATGTGTTACATACTGTTATTTTTTAATACCAGTTCAGTTCCCATTCCGTACTCAATACAGATAAACACTTTCAAAATATCTCATTACCCCACCAGCATTCAAATGCCTAGACAGTGTCAGTTGCTCATATGAAAAACAGGAATCTTTTGGTGCAAAAAAATTGAGAAACTGCCCTCTTCTCCCCATTCCTCCGCCATACTCTGATATGTCTTTACACAGCATGTGTGAGAAACTTATAATCTCTTGGAAAGTCTGTAGGAGTGTAAGTATATTTAAAGCATCTGATGATGGGAAGCGGACTTAAAAATGTCCCCTGCTTATCTTGGCAGGTAACCATGTGTTCTGGCTTTAATTTGACTTTCAGATCAGCTGATATTAAATTATTTGAAATATTTAAGAAAACCTGAACTATAAATAGGTCCAGTTATTCCATATCTCATTTGCTATATTGCAAAATAATCATTTTTTTGGCTGCTTCAATACTATATCTTTGATTTGCTTCTATTTTCTCCAGTGTGCTGTTAAGTGGTATAAAACAGGTCTTGTTAGACCATAAATAACAAATCAAGGGAGGCTGTGGATGCAATAAACTTTCCTTCTAACAAAAATAAAGATGTATTAATGTCTCATTATTGAGAGCTACTGCGTCTGAAAGGCATTTCAGTTCAAAGTTTTGTTCTATAAAAATAATGAATTTGTCTTAGTTTTGAGGAAAGGCACAATATGTAAGAAGTCCCTAAGTAGATTTTTTCTTTTCTTTTCTATCAGAGAACACTTTTGGCCTCAGTTCCCTATCCCACAAAGAAAGCTTTTACTTTCTGCATCTGACCAAGAAAGTAAGTTTCAGTAGATGGGAACAGTGGTTGCTGTTCTCCTAAAACATGATTTTATAAGGCATAAGGTCTAGATGTTAAATTTTTGAGCAAATTTTTTTTTGCTTAGGTGCAGCTTATATTCTCTGGGGAAATGTAAGAGGAATATTCATTGAAGAAGAGGTTTGTTCATGATTTTCATGGAATTATCTGGAATTTGTTTGCTGTGTCTAAGATCTACTTAATTAACTTCCATGAAGGCAAGGAAAAAAAAAACAAGAAACAGGTAAGAAAAATATTTAATGGAAATAAATTTTTTTCAATGAATATATTATTCCTATAATAATTTTAATATAAATTCTTTAGTAATAGCATTAGCTAGAGCATAACTGGAGACAGATTCAGGTGAAGCTTTACTTAAATAGATATAGCTTGAAGTATGCATGACATAAGGTCAGCATAAAAGTTGTATAAGTATTTTTTCCCTAAATTAAAGCTAATTTTCAGTAATAAAACATCTTAAATCTACTAGCTAGTTATTACAGTTTTGAAGATTTTCTCCTAATTTTTCTTTCCTTTTTTTACTCTTTTATACAATCCTATTTTTCTTCCAAACAAAAGAATAATTGATTATCTTGAAAAAACCCAAACATACTTCTGTCTGTTGGAGACTGGTCTTGTCTTTAGGCAGATATAAAAATCCTTTCATAAGTGGCCCAAGAAAGGCTGCCATCCTTCAAATCTGCAAGTATTTTTTCTAAATTGGTAGTTATAATATGCATTGTTATTTTTTTTCCTAGTATTCTGCACTGAGATGACCTTTCTGGAATCAGTTTTTTTTGTGTCTGTTACCATGTCAAGGACAACAGAATGCATAATCTGAAGATGTATATGCTGTGGCAGTTTACAGCTTTGGCCATACTATGTACCAGCCAAGGCTCTAATAAAGATCCTTTGAAGAATTTTGCTATTCGCTGTTTGAGAAAGTGAGCAATACAGAAAGGCTGCTGTTTTTAGAAATGTTTTTTACATTTGAAGTCAAAACTATTGGCTATGCTTTTGTATGTAATATGTGTAAAATTATCAAAAGATAGGTATGATTTCAGTGGAAATTAAATTATAATGATGCTGAAAGTCATTGAACTTCAACATTCTAATATTTCACTTGAATTTTACATGAAAACCAGATACTGCTTTTCACATATATTTCCTTTTCCATCACATTGCCTTAGTGATCTACTTTGGCATCAATGCCTCTACCATTGATCTGTATTCCTTTTTTTGATGATTATCATTAGGATACTAAAAAAATTTGCTAATAGATATTTTAAGTTTTGCCATAAATTGACAATTAATAAAGAAAAATAATTTTAGTACTGCTCATCCTTGAGAAGGCAATCTTAGTCCTTCCATCTCAGTCATGGGCAGAAAACATGAGCAGCATTAGTAACTTACCCATCAACATTAAAAATATTACATTATTTCTTTGGTTATTTTTGTACCTACCTAGTAATCTTCAAAAATATTAGAAGCAAACAAAAATAAATTAAAAAGGAACTTCTATAACAATAATGTCCAAAACTGGAAAAAAATAGCTTATATATTGCTTTTTGAAAAAAGAGATGTATGTGGAGAAGAGAGGTAAACGTATTTCATAGTCTTCCTAAGAGTTCATATTTTTTAAAAAGACTGTGGAAAAAGTGGAGTTTAAAGCATCAAGGGAATTTGGGTGCTAAGCTTGAGAAAATTATTTGCTCAAATAATTGTGAAGGATGAGGATTTAACTAAATCTATGGGAAGTTAATACTCTTTTGTTTTTTTAAGATAGTATTACTTAGATTATGAAGCAATGATATGGTAGAGTTGTCAACAGTATCATCTTTTGTGCTACTTTTTTCTTCGGATGTGTTGCACAGGCTCTCTGCATTCATAAAGTGAAGATTTTTTTAAAAAGTATTTTTTAATGGAGATCAGATTTCAAGTATTATTATGGATTAATTCATTATACAACCTGGCAAATAATGGATGTGTTAGAACTGAGAAAAAGGCATATTTGGAGATGTGCATAAATAAATATATGGAATGCTGGCTTCCCAGCTATCAGGCTATTGTTGCTAAGTCCTCTGTTTCATCAAAAGATTGCCTCAGTAACTGTTGGATCTTGAAACTAAGTAGGAGCAGTCACATTTTCCCTATTGCAATTAAATTTTCAAGTAACTAGTCTTAAAAAAAATCACAGACAAAATCACTTAACTTCTTTATTCACCTAAGTATGACAGAACAGTTATTTCCTGAATATGATCTTGGATACAGAAATATTTTTGTAAAAGATATTTGCTGTCTCTCCTCTCCTCTCCTCTCCTCTCCTCTCCTCTCCTCTCCCCT
>VWPW01021474.1:79589-154699 GCA_013389825.1 Crypturellus undulatus
TTCATTCCTGTGTGTGCTCTGAGATACAGATATATTTTTTTCACAGACATTACTTTTCCCTCCTCTCCTCTCCTCTCCTCTCCTCTCCTCTCCTCTCGCCTCTTTTGATGCTGGCTACAGATTGATGTCACACTCTCAAGGAAGTATGTGTAAAGGATAATAAAACAAAAGCAAAAGATCCTGAAAAGTTTTCTGAAACTATGCTGTTAAAAGTAAACATTCAGATTTGGGTAAATGTTATTTGCTGGTCTTTCTATAGCATAAATATTATCTTCACGAAGACTTCCTTTTGGTTTTCCCTGTGTCTTGGTGAAAAACAGTGTCTTCATTTGTGGTATTTTTCATCCCTGTGTCTGATCCTAATTTTGGTAAGCAATTAGGCTGGCAGCAGGTTAAGCTTTTTTTTCAAATTAACTGTGCAGATGAACCCATAATCTTGAAAGCGTATGGGATGGTATAAGTTTAAATAGACAAGCCAGGGGAAAATCCCCCATGTTTAGTGACACAGCTTCTATAATTGCTTGTGAAGCATTTGTAATGAATGAATATCAGGCAAGGAACTGTATTATTTTGATCATGAGTTATCTTGATCCAAAATATATTATGCTGGAGGGAAATGAAAGAGAAAATGTTTAAGGACATGTTTAAGGAGCTAGGAGAAAAAAAAAACATGAGGATGGGAGTAGAATAGGGAAAATTTCAGTACAACTTTGCTCATCATTAGTTTACCTTTAAGGTAAAGCCTGTGGAAATCAATGGTGATTTTCACGATGCTTCACTGGCCTGTGGAACTAATGTGAGAAAGTTAATTGCTGCTTTTCTTTTGCTAACCTCTATCATTTGGTAAAACTGAATAATTTCTGTCTCTTTTTTATGCAAATAGAGAGAATGTAATCAAGTTTAAATAAGAGATATATAGAAATAATTAAAATATGTTGATAGAAAGGAAGTGTGGTGGTAGAAAAGGAAGTAAAAGTAATAAAGCATTTACAAATGAAGCCAAGCCAGGAAGAAGGAGGGAGAAGAATCTGAAAAAAGGAGTAGGTCATTTGGACTAACTACAGCCTGGGAATGAAATTATGTTAAGCTGAAGGAGGAGGTCAGTAGCAGTTCCATTTATCCATGTCTGAGTTGTTTGGTCTTCGCAGTCTGTGTTTGTTCAGTGGACCAGGGTTAAATTACAGTGGTAAGAAATACTGTTTTAAGTTGCCAAGTCAGCTAACTATAAAATGCAGAATTCCTCATACTCTTGCACAATTTTATACTTTATTATGCTGCATTTTACTAGCCCATTTGGTGACTGGCATGAAAGTACTCTCAGTACCTCTTCTGTATTCTAAAATAGTAGTATGGCCAGGATACTCATTGCAGAGTGCCTAATACAAAAGATGATGCTCTCCTCTTCCTCATGTTGTATTTGTGTGAATGCTCAAAAGTGGCTTTCTTTATATGAAGCTACAGTCCAAGCAAATTTGATGCCTTCCTTTCTGTGAGTCTACAGAGGCAGGAGCTACTACTTAATTACTTTATTTCTGACAACTATTGGCATGCCTTAATCAAAAATGCCTATAGGACAACATGCACCTGACACTTCCTCTCAGTTCCTTTATGCTAGTTTCCTATTTTCTTGCATCACTAAATTTCTATAAAGAGAATGGTGGGGATTGAAGGATTCCGTCGCAAATATCAATATTGAGACATTAATATTCATTTCAATCTCTGTCAAATATCAGTTGTGCTGCTGGCAACATTAATATGGAATATTCATTATTAAAATATCAATCTGTTATTAAAATTACATATCCAAAACATTAACAGCAATAAGAGAGATGATTTTGCAGCCTTTTCTATAATTCATATTTTCTGATATGAAAGGATGCTATTTAGAATGCAAAATAGAGGTTTGATCCATAGAATTAGTTTGATTACAAGGTCACAAAGAAAATCATTAAAATGACTTTGATTCAGCTTAAATGGATTGGAATTAAAAATTAGTTTGACCTAATTATAAAGAAGGCACTAAAGTGAGAGAGTTGGGGAGAAGATTCTGAGCTTAATTTTCTATAAGGTCATAGCTTTCAACTTGTAGTTGTGCTAAATTGCTTATCTTAGTTATGGAATTTCTGTATTTTTGGTAAATGAACTCAGTTTATGGAGATTATGCATCTTCGAGTATCCTTCAATATTCCTTTTTTTTTCTTTTTCAACTTAACTCTTTTCTGAGATTGACATTTGATAGAAAAAATATATACTTAAATACAGCTTTATTTTTAAAATTAATTTAACTGTTATGTTTTGAAACATAATTCCTCTACTAATCCTGGAAATCCCTACAAGAGCAGGGAATGTATTGTTCTGTAAGTTTTCAGCAATAGAACTTCAGAATTTTGTTCTTTGTTTCTATGATAACACTTTCTTTTTTTAAAAATTCTTTCTATGAAAAAATAAGGTGCTTGAGGACATGGTAGTAACATACTCTTTTACATGATATTGCTGAGGTATAGTAAAGTTAAAACTAATTTTATAAATCACAGGGGAGAGAAGGTACTCTTTGATATACCAAGTCTGTCACAATGATATTAGAATACATAATGGTAGTTAAGAAAAAAAAATGCCATGACAGTCTAGGCTTTTACGCTAAATCCTGACAACCGACTACTCACATAAGCACAATTTAAATAATCCATGGGCTTTTGAGCATTTGTCAAGGAGTTAAACCAGTCTTTGTCTATTAAGAAAATAAATCCCTTTTGTTATTCTCAAAACTGAAATAGAAGGCTAGCCTTGATCTTGTGAACAAGTCATATGAGCTTGAGGAACATACTGTTAATGATTCTTTAAAGTAAACTTAGATATTAATTGAAAGGTATTAACTGAAATTGCCCAAATAGAGTTTTGCCTAGATCTTTTAGAATCAAAACGAGAATATGTTTTAGCTTTTTAACTTTTTAATTAACATGAAGGCCTTTAATGGTAATTTCTGAAACTATACACCTAATATTTTTGCAGTGATGAATAGTGAACTGATATGAATTCATCTGATAGAAATTTCCATTTATTCCTTTGTAAATTCTTAGCATTAAAACCAGCCCTGAAGAAGTGAAACTGAAAGTAACTGGAAAGATATATTTTTTGAAGAAGAGTTTCTGAAATGCTGGCTCTGGGGTAAATTTACAACTTTTATGTAAAGGGAAACAAGCCATCTTAATCTATAGATCTGTTTGTTGTAACAACGGTAATCTGAACATCTTTAATTTTACTTCAATGGCAGGAATGCTTAAAAAATTAAATTCAGTGGCTAACAAATTAATCACATTAAATGACGCTTTTCAAAAAGAAATACAGAAAGGGTAACCTTTATTTTCTTTCAAAATTTCCCATAGTCATAGGATCAAAATAGAACAGGAACTGGTATAATAATAAAGCAAGGTTTGTTTTTTTTTCTTTAGCTTTCGGTGGTACAGCTTTAAAATCTTAAATCTTACCACGTTGGCCTTTTCAGTACCTAAAAACTGCTAGCTATGTATGGAAAATAAAGGAATAAAGATTGTGAAGAGGATGAAGTATGGGCTAGAAAAGTGGTCAGTGAAACAGTTTGAAAACTGACTGAACTGCAAACTCAGAGGGTTGTGATCAGTGGCAGTAAGGCTAACTGGATACCAGTCAGTGGTGGTGTACCCCAGGGTCAATACTGGAGCCAATGCTATTTAACATTGTCATTAGTTACCAGGCTGAGGAACCCTCAGCAAGTCTGCACACAATCCAAAAATGGAAGGAATGGCTAATATCCCAGTGGTTTGTGCTGCTATTGAGTGGGACATTGATAAGTTGGAGAAATGGTCAAAGAGGAACCTCATGAAGTTCAGCAAAGGGAAATGCAGTGTCCTGTGCCTAGGGAGGAATAACATCATGCACCAGTAGAGACTGGGATCTGCAACCAACTAGAGTACATTTTTGCAGAGAAGAACTTAGGTGTCCTGAATGACAAGTTGACCACAGGTTACCAATTTGCCTTGGTGGCAAAAACATACCAATGTTATCCTGGGCTGCATTAGAATGAGCACTGCAGATTGAGGGACGTGGTCTTCCTTCTCTACTCAGTGCTGATGATAACACTTCTGAGTGTTATGATTAATGCTGGACTCCCCAGACTGAGAAAGTCATAGACTTGCTGGAGTAGGTCCAGCTAATGGCTGTAAAGACGACTGATATATTGGAGTTCTATTCATAAGAGTTCTCTTTGAACATAAGACAACTTCTTTACTGTGAGGGTCTTTGTACACTAGAAAAGATTGTCCAGAGAGGCTGTGTAGTCTCCGTTATTATTCAAGACCTGACTGGACATGGTCCTGGATAGCCTAGGTTCTGGATCTAACTGACTATGCTTGAGAAGGGATGATCCTCAGAGGTCCTTTCAACCCCAACTATTCTCTGATTCTGTGTGATTAACACATTACACACCCTATGATTACATATTCAAGGATATTCAAGATGATAATTGACTCTCTTGGTAGAGTCTATAAACTATTCCAATTGTTTCTTCAAATGTGCTGTAGTTAGTCAACAGCTTTCCTAGCAGAAGTAGTTCCTCCAAAAGATTAGGATTGTAGAGAAATGGGAAACTTCCTGGACAAGTTCAGGGTAATGTATTTGGCAGAGAAGATAAGGATACTGAACGATTGACAAATTAATCACCAAACTTTAATCACATGGAACTGGGGAATCTAGAATCTAGGTTCTCCCTCCTACTAAATCTTTACTTCTGATTTAAATAAAAAACTAAGAAAGGTACATGAACTAGTTGAAGTGTTCTCAAGCTTGATCTTTCTTGTCAATGTCAAAGCTAATATATTCCCACAATTTAACTAGTTACCTTTTGTTTATACTGGTTCAGAACAGCATAAAAATGGTACAAAATGATGTCAAAGCCTATTTCTTTTATTCTTTTCTCTGATAGAGTCATACTTGAAGACCTCCAATGAGTTCAAGATTCTACTGTGCTTAAATATACTCTAAATCATACCCTGTCCTCAAGAGGTGTTAGCAGAGCCGCAGGTATCATGTGTCCCAATGTGGTGTACTAGCAAGCCTGCCCCTATTATAATGAACACATGTAGTATTACAATCAATTAAATTTAATTGGATTTGGTATCGTTAACAGCATTCAGAAGAGATCCTCCCTTTCAGATTCAGATTCTTCCTTTATAAAAGAAGACAAAACAATGGATTTTATTTTATTTTATTTTATTTTATTTTATTTTATTTTATTTTATTTTATTTTATTTTTTATTTTATTTTAATTTATCTTTGCCGAGATTCAAATGACCTTGACTTAGCCAAGAACATTCCAAGTTAGCTAACAGCAGGAAGAACATCCACAGTTGAGATCACCTTTGCAAACAGATAACAATTTGTTTCCATTTGTGAAAGTCATCCGGCTTCATTTAAGGACAATATTTGTGTACAATATATTCCAAACTTGTTAGTGACACAGCGTGAAGAACCTGAGTTAAAGCTCAAGACTAAGAATATACCTACTTTTTAAAATGTTATGAAATAAGGCAAGACCATTTTCTACAATATATTGTAATGAAATTTTGTATAATTGTTAGCTGTTACTGAAATCACAGAATCACAGAATTGTTAAGGTTGGAAATGTTAAGTTAGTTACTTCTGGCAGACCTCTGTGTAATAGAGGATAATAGCAGTAACAGCAAATGTATCAAATTGTGCTATATTGTTGAGTTTTCTGTTTTCTAAGTTTCTGACAAGATAGAAAGGTCTTACTTTAATAGCTTTGAACTCACTGCATGTGTTGAAACAGTGAGAGAGGGATAGAGATTAGTGAGAAAAATGGAGTTTCAGTTAGACTTAATAGTGTATTAGACTTAATGGAACACCATGACTTATTCCTTTCTTCCTCTTCCCATCTTCCAAATCTTTCAATATTCGGAGATAAGAGCATGACTTGGATGAATTAGATGGCATTGTAATGAACTATAGTAGCCCGGAAGTGAGACAAAATAGGCTTTTCCTCCAGTTCCATTCTTGTTACACTCTCTTTGTACTGCTGAATACAAAGATTTTCCTTAGAACAGACCAAGCTAGAGGGAACAATTGTGGTTTTGAGATGATATTGCAGAAGAAAAGGTGAGTTTACAAGGTACCCAGAGGCTTTACAAATCAAAGGAAATTTCAGGGCCAACTGGAAGAAGAATTTGAAGGATATTGGCAAGTCTACTCTTGCTGTGTAATCACGAAGAATATTTGTCTTTTAAGGGATTTAACACTAGCAGATCATGTGTATTTTTGAGTATCTTGTCTCTTCTGAAATATCCATCTCTGTTAATCTCAAAATACTTGAAGAATAATTAATGAGGTTTTCGTAACTGTGTATTCTTCTTTTCTTCTTCTTTTTTTTTTGCATTTATTTTTGTGATCCTAAGACAATAAAGCAGCTGTGCTGGTTAAGAAACAGTTTTAAAAGGCTAATAATCAGGTTCAAATTTGCTCAACTATCTCTTCACTTTCTTTCTTGGGGCCTATGCTTGGCTTTGCCACTTTGTCATTTCTAAAAGGCAACTTTGCTTCAAGTTAGTATATTTATTATTCAGCTGTTTGTGACTACTGGGTGTGCTGCAAGGCTTACATAACTAAAACATTAAAATGTGTCAGGTGAAAATTGCTAAATCACCACAAATTGTTTTTTGGTAATTATTAAAGGAGCCTCAGTATAAGCTGTTTGAAGCTATTAATTTTGTAGAGCCATGAAAATATTGAAAATATTTCTGTGAGCTTTTTGTGATGAACTTTGTCATACATATGGAAATCTTCCTTAATGAAGGAGATTGCAATAGAACGAGCTTGTAGCTCCAAGCTTTTGCCCTTTCTGTGGTTTGATTCGTATATGTGCAGGAACCTATCTTATTTCCAGGTAGATCTACACATATTCATATGTGTGTGCATTCATTTGCTAAAGAAGTAGCAGTTTCATTTCCACAAAGCCCCACCAATCCTGATCTCTCAACTTCTGAATTTCAAAGTCCCAGCAAAAGTATTTTACTTCTGGCTAAAAAGTGTATGCACGTACTAACACGGCTGTTCCAATTCCGTGTTATTTCTTTGTGTTTGGAGAGAGTTATGGGATGTGCTGTTTATTGAAGTTGTCAATTGGCATTGTCAGTTGGCATTGTAATTTAGCTAGTACAGAATTGCTCAGGACAAAAAAAGCAAAACTTATGTGGAAGAATGGCCTGGAAAAGGGGAAACTTAGAGAAAACCTAGGGCCTAACAGAAGTTTAGGCATTACAGAAGCTTGCTTGGGGTGATACACATCCAGGATGGCTGGTATGTGCAGAATCTACCTCTCCACAATTCCCTTGGCAACACAATCTGCCTTCCTAGCACACACTGATAAGAGCAAACAAAGAGTGGAGCAGAACAGAGACACCACAGTCAAACTTTGCTGGCTTCCCTGAAGAGGGGATAATCCGATGGTGCCCTGCAGACATGAGTGAATGGAGGAGGGTGGAGCGGAGTGAAGACACTGCGGCCAAACTCTGTTGTACTCCCTGCAGAGGTGGTAGCCTGGTGGTACCATACAGCTGATGAGCCACGTAGGGCGATGTCTGGTGCTGGGAACAACAATGGTGGCAGATCAGTCCCTTCCGATAAGCTTTGCTCAAACTTTTCCTCTGTCTAATCTCATTATAATACCAATACACAACCCCATCCCACTAAGCAAGCTGTCTAGATTCCAGATTAACTTGGGAGACTTTTTGGAAATCAATGAATAATGAAAGCAAATATGACTAGAGTCACTCAAGCTCCCATGAACGTACAAGAAAATATATAAAAGGCAAGCTAGTAAGAGGGACAGTAGAAAGAAGAAAAGGAAGCAGGAGGGGAAGAAGAAGAAGGAAGAGGGAAGATTCCATCGTAACTGCTGGGTCAGTCAACGTGCTGATTCCCCTCTTTCCTTCCCTCGAGTCGGAACGCTGCCTGAGAAGACTCAAGACTGAGAGCCCTCTCCCATCTTCTGCCGGTGAGTGATGAGTGCACATTTGTACATCAGAGCTAGCTAAAAACCCTATGCTGTAGTAGAGAATTTCCTATACTGACATCCAAAACCTGCTTTGGAAATGTTGCATTTGAATAAATCCTGCTGTTTGTGAACTTGACTACCTGTTTTGGGGGGGGGCGATCGGACCTACAGTTGACAGACTGTTTGTGAATACGATACTGCCAGAGTTGAGCTTATAGTAGATTATACTATTTGGGAATTCAGTTCGCTCCTAGGAAGGCAATCGGACCTACGGTCCTCAGACTGTTCGTGAATCCAGTATTGCTAGAGTCGAGCTTATAGTTGATCATACTATTTGGGAACACGATTTGCTGCTACCACTACGGCTTTCAAACTGCAACATTTTCACAACTTAAAATAGGATTGTTTAGGAAGAAATGCAGTGGAACAAGTTGATACCACTGACTAGAGATATTATTTCGTTCTTGTCCTTCATGGCTGTTTATAATCTAGTTTTACCATGCTACACTAGTGAATTAAACTAAATGTAGTTAGTGCAGTTAAAATGTCTATATTTTGCTGTTACAAAATCTAGATTACTCAGAATTAACCATAACTTTAGGCATTAACTGGGCTAAAGTACTGTAATAGTTCTATGTCGTCATTTCAAACAATATTTAATATTCCCAAATTCTAAAGTTTAAAAAATCAGATTGGAATCTTAAGGAAAAAAAGGCTTTTGAACTCTCAGCATTGAGGGTTGAAATACTAACTACACTTTGTTATTTTAATATGCTTTGTTTAATGTTCTGATTTCCATAAACATCCTTAATCTAAAAGATCTAGATCTATATGTTCCAAAGTCCTGGGGAACCAGTGCAGAAGAGGGTGCGCTGGTCATAAATGGGATAATCACTAGTCTTAGTCAGTAGTAAAGCCCCCCCAAAACACGCCGACCTGTGCCTATATGTGACTAAATCTCAGTGATCCCTTGAATAGTTAGCCTCTCCTAAAACTAAAGTACCTTAAAAAGGGTGAAAGTCTGGCACTACAGGCATTTCAAAACTTCTTTGCACAGAAGGTTAATGGGTTCCCTGCAATGAAGAACCTATTTCTTCAGTGAGCATTTTAACAACATTAGACTTCCTCATTAGAGTTCCTTAGACTTCCTCATTAGATGTCTTACTGAAATTTGGGAATTGTTTTTTCCACTGTTTTTGAGCTCACTTTTGAGATTAAATAGTCCTGTATAATTTATGATGGCAAAGATATTCTCATCTTCTGTATCTGGTACAACTAAATGCCTCTGTCAGCTCTTAGTCCCTTGGCTACATGGGATTGTTTTCATAACATCTGCTGGAAGTATAGATGAATTGAACTGCATGTTATCCATTTGCAGGTGTTTTGAGCCTATTCTTTGTCTCTAGGTGTTTGCTGCTCTAATGTCCTTCTCTGTATTATTTTAGGTGTTTGGTTCTGATGTTTCAAGCCCAATGTGCGAGTAACACTAAACATATGTGTGTTTACAGACTCAGAGCATTCTTGTGTTGTCTTCATGTTTCCTTTGCTGTCTGCTGTTGTGTGACTGACCACATAATTGTCTTCAAAAGTTTCTTTTAGGCCTCTATAAATTCCAAATAACCAACCACTCTCATGAACCAGTTGTGGAGCCTATGTTAGCTTAAGAGTACCCGGCTAACTTTGATACCCTGTTCATTTGATAAAGGTTATACAGTGAACATTTCATAGTCTTGCTGAAATTTGCATTCTACCAGGGTATTAATACTGAAGTACATATTTAGACATTCCATAGTCAAGAATTTGACCATCTATATGGCTGCTTTTTTTCCTGAAAGTAAAAGTTTTAATCAGAGCACATTAGGTAGCATTTCATAAGAAATAAAAGATGATTTAGATCTCCACTTTTCTTACCATTTAAGCAATATAAAAATCCACTGTTACACACTGACAGTCAGGAGTAGCCTCCAAGTTAAACTCTGTTTTAAATTTTATATGTTGTCTTCAATGCTCTATGTTCTGATTCTGTGTCATGATCTGTAAAACTGAGACCCAATGGAGACTAATAGCTAGAACCAGAAAGTGCCATTTAGAAGGCATTATCAATCCTGAAAATATTGACTAAGATATTATGTGGCTCTTCAGCAATGGTAATTCTGTCATTATCTGATAATATGCCTTTTTCAGGTATCTAAAAGATGAGTCTCGGTATATGTGGCTATTCTGTAGTTAAGAAATCCCATGGCTTCTAGGACTAAAAACTCCGTAGTCATGAGTCCTGAGCCTCATGATAGTTATATCAGCCTTTTTCTGCAGAGGTGATGGTCAAATTTTCTGGATTTTTCAGTAAATTTGAAAGTTCTAATCATTGATAAAAGTGGCTGCTTTCCCTAGAGTTGCAGAGCTTGACTAGCTGTGCCTTGACAAAAATAATCTGTGATGGTGATAGAACAAAATGGATTCCAGATGTTCAAATAAGATTTTCTGAATCATTTGTCTGAAGATTTACTGGTATTTTTCTAGCTCTGTAGATTTGGGTTGAAAGGGGTTCAGTTGATTTTATTTTATTTTTTAACAGTTTTGCTTTTTTTTTTTAGGATTTTTCTAATTCCTTTGGCTGCTTCTTAATGGATGTCTATATATATTTTAATTGCCAGAGCCTAAGAAACTCTGATTTGTCTTACAAGTACTCCTTTTTCATAGAATTCATTTGCTATAATAAGAAAGAATTGAGACAATTGGGAAAGTTATCTTCTTCCTTTTTTTTTTTTCTTTAAAAAAAATGTTACAATAGTGCTAGTTGTGGAGCTGAAGAACTTGCATGGAGCCTTTTTCCATGAGTGAGTGAATTTGTTTTCTTTTTGTATCAGAAAAGACTCTGACAAATGCAAGAAAATTACATGAAATCATGTAACATCTTTGTGTGTCTCTTAAATGTTTTTATAATGAACAGGTCATTCTGTACTGGAGGAAGGTCAAGGCTTGAAGATTATCTTGGGAAACAGTTTGATTCAGCCCTTTTACTAAACTGGTTTATTGGGCAAAGTTTCCTGTGTGAATAATCTAAGCTAACTAGGGGATAGACTCTAAATCCTTATGGGAATTTACTTCATTAAATTCTCTTTCAGTGTCATTTGAATAACCAACAATAATAAAAAGACACCATGAAACTGGAGTGATTTTCAATAATTAAAATAGTTTTGGTATTTTTAAAAGTTGAGCATATTGAAATTTACCAGTGTTAAATGTGCTTTCTATTAACTCAAACAAAAATAAGCTCAACTTACAAATGTTTCCGAAAATCATAAAACAGCCTGCTACAGGTTTTGCAAGGTACAATTTTAGTCAATTTCAACTTGCAGGAGCAGTCCTGGGAAAGATTTCTTTTTCAGGAACACTTGTGTTAATCCTCTCTCTGTATAGTTGCTAGCCTGATTGAGAGAAAGAAAATAGAAGATGAGACCAGAAAGGAGGAAGGATGAGAATAATGAATTTACAGGCATTTATGCTGCTGCAGAATGGTTCCAACTCTGCACAGTACAGTCAATGTTGATCAAGATAGCATTGAAAAAAAAAAAAAAAGTAGTGTTTAGATTTAAGAATAGGCAAATATATTCACTTATTGTTTCATTCTAAAAAATGTCAGTCTCTGGAATCCTAGCTTTCTGATGAGATGCATTTGTTTTGCAATGCTGTTGTCTATGATTCTCCTCAGTGCAAAATCTTATCCATGCTGCCAATCGTATTCAAGGCTTGGTCAAAATCAGTGCTGAGGAAAGCACAAGTTCTTCATAATTGTACAAAGAGAATGTAAATAAAACCTGATCATGTCAAAGTCTTTGTTATACCCATGATTATGTTTTTGGAAGGTGATCTCATATTTCATCTTTAGATTTGAGGCAGCTGTTGGAAATGATCATTGCATTAGCTCTATACTTTTGAGATCCTGTGGTTTCCAGAGGAGCATTTGTCATGTTGAGTTGTTTAAGTTCTGTGCTGACTGTAGTAATAAGTAAAAAGGCGATGGTAGGAATAAAACATCTTGCTGCTCAGTTTTAAGGCAAATTTAAATGAAGTCAACATTCTGTTAACTTAAATTGTATGGAAGTCTATGTTGCTTAGGGAATATAATATTTACTGCATTCAAATGTTCTTGGTTAGCCCAGGGTAGGTTGCTTTTACATAACTGTCTCAACTACCACAATATGTGCAGCAAGAGCTTTGGAGATCTAAGCCCTAAGTGAAAAAGTTATGTGAATTTTTTCACTTGTGGATAGATTTTTTTTTTCTGAATGAAATAATGTGTTTAAAGAATTATTTGGAATTTTATGTTATTTAAAAGAATGAAGTAATCATGCATCTAAAAGAATGGAAAGAAATTTTACACAAAAATATCCTCACCATACTTGAGGAGAAGATCTGACATTTAATAATTGTTGCAGGCAGCGCTGTTGCCTGAGATAACACAGATGAGCTCAGAATCAGTATAAGCAAATTTATGTATTTAGGTTCACTTTGATATCTCAAATACTTATTCTAATGAAAAGTTTAAGAAGGGAGATATGTTTGAATTTTTTATAATCATCGATTCATGCAAAAAATTTGAATAAGCTATACTTAACAGAATGTCTTTATTAGCATCCTTACACTTTGTTATATTATCTTGTATGTGCTTTTATACTGTGTTTAGTGTATTGCTGGCTTTGATGTATGCCAGGAACAAGGACTTCTTTATGGTGTACAGTACTGCCAGAATTTATGTATACCCCAAAATTATAAGAAATCTTTTTAATGCATATGAGGATGATAATTTGGGCTAATGCTATTTACTGTCTAAAGTCCACTGATCTAGTGGGAAAAAGTAAAGTTTCAAGATAATACTCTAGTTTCTTTATACACATTTAAAATTGGAACCTCTTTTTTAAATTAATAATCTGTAAGTGTTTGAGGCTTTCCGAATTAGGAATGATCATTGAGATCATCTTCAGACAATACTAAAATAAGCATAAATGCAGCCTTCCCCTTGATGAATATCTTACATAATGTTGTAACCCTGAGAAGAAATTCACAGTGAATGGATCTAGTTATTAGGGAGGCGGGGAAAAAAATTTGTATGTGCGTGTATATTTCTCAGATTGTTATCTCCAAAAGAAATTGGTCTAAAAACAGCAAGGATATTTCAAACTACTAAATGCTTCAAAGTTATTTTTGAAAATACACAGAAATATTTTCAACCCCTCCTCTGAAAAAAAGTGAAAAACTTCTTTAGGAAAAAATTGACCTCTTCTTTGCATATCTGCAGAATGAGTTTCTGAACTGTAAGTTATGGTCTCTCTGTGACTCTCTAAAATACTAAACTAAATCCAGAAAAACTTTTCTTTCTTCAGTTGCTTTGCTTCCTAAAGAACAATTTCTGCAATGCGTAATCATTTGATGCATTCTGTTTCTACATATGCTTCAAAATGCTAAGTCTATGCAGAGAATATCTAAGTAAGTAAGTCATTTTTGACACACATAGATTTGGATGGGAGGGCGTGGCTTCTCCCTGTGAAGAATGGGCAGATGAGGTTTGGCTTCAAATATTCAAATCTCAGATATATAGTCCAAAGTACAAACTACATTTTCCACACCATCTGCAGCATTTCAGGTGGACTTGACTTTTACAGACATCTGCAAAGGTAAACTGAACTTTATTTTCATGTAAAAATCATGTAATTCACAAATGGATATTTTTTGTCATCTGTTTTTCATTTAGCAACTTAGTAGCACAGCATTAAATTAGTTCTACCCTATCAGAAAAAGACAGCAGGAAGTTTAGCTTAACATAAATGCCAAGAACAGACCATATGCAATTCATTTTTATTTTTAATTGCTTCCATAAACACACGAAGATTAAATTAGGAAAGCTGGTGTAGGTTTTTGGGTTCCATGTGGTATTTTAACTAAATACTGAAGGATAAAAATGGAAACCAGCAATACTCAGGAAGCCCACAAGTTTTAATTTATTTTGTGGGCCATTGGCATCAAAGACAAATTGGATCTTTGAGATATTTCTTTATGGATAAGAAGTTAGCCCTGAATTCCTTGCTACAAAGGAAACATCATGAAATGCCAAAGCCCAACTGAGCAGGCAATACTGAAACAAGAACTTACGTTACTTGAGTCAGTTTTTTTAATACTTTAAAAATAAGCTGAAATAATTTCTCCCTTGAATATTGTGTAGCAAAGCATATTTCAGGTTGCACAAATAGAAGCTACAAACCTGTCTGCTGCTTCATACAGTATCTTTTTATTTTTCTTCTGTTCTTTATGGACAGATATTAACTGCAGTATCAAAAGATTGAAAGCAGTAATACAAACTGGAAAAATAAAACATTTCTTTGCACCTGAAGTTCACACTGAAATATCTTTTGTCTGAAAATTACAAGATACTATTTTGGCCTTTTGACTCTATTTTCTAGGTAGCATTTCCAGAAATGACAATTGAGATTTTTCCTCAGGAAAAAAGGTTAGTTTTCTTGTGTTGGGCAGTGCCACATGCAAGCCCCAAAAAGGACAGACAACAGCAGAGTGGTAGGCTTGGGCTAGAAATGCAAATGCAGGACAAACACACGTGTATTATCAAGGAACAGTTGTGTAGGTCCTACAAGCAGCAGGTCAAGGTCAAGGTCAAGAGTTCTCTCAGATCTTCAGCCACTTATATGCAGCAGGAGGGCAATAGTTATATTTTTCTTTTTTCTGGTTTCCTGACAAAATGTTGTTGTCATTTCTTTGCACTCAGTCATTTTTTAGTCTCCAGTTTAGGGAATCAATCATCCTTCAAACACTGTGTTTGAAGGATGACTGATATTTCAGGGATCTGTTTACTTGACTTGGTTTACTAGGTTTCTAACTCATAGTCTTCCTAGGAGTGTAATGGCTTAGTCCTCACTAGGTCAGCTTAGATAGGGAATGCAAAAGAGGAGGGAACAGTCATGAAACAAGTTTGTATAATGTGTAGTATAATGCTGGCATAGGAGTTGTGTTTTTAGTTTTGCTCTGGGCTTATTCAATTTGCTAGAATCCAAAAATGTGGTTGTAGCATGTTAGCAAATGAAAATCTTGAGGTGTGGCCAAAGTTTTGACTTATCAAGTGTGTACATCCTTCTCTAGGCTCTTTGCTGTTGCTAATAGTTAAAAGTTATTTCATTGAGATTCTCACATATGAACTTTGAAGTGTGCCATCTGCTTCCAGTCATACAGACTAAACTCAAACACTCTAAGGAGTGTTTTGGAGAGCTTGGTATTTCCTGGTGTCTCAGTACACCAATTATGCAGATCACATGGTTATATTTCATGTCTACAGGGACAGAATGCCCAACATGGTAGGCTGTTAATTTCATCACTGGATAGTATGTAAGTGTTTGTATTTCCTTTTAAGCTTAACCTTTTTATCTATATTTATGTCATGAATGCAGTTCTGTATTTTTGAGTCTTCCGTGAGGAAAGTAAAAGACACACTCTGTCAAAACAGAAATATATTATTTATATTTCAAAACCAAAATTCCTTTTGACAATTTAGCATATCAGTTTCAGCTTTTCTTTCTCCATTTCTCAAATGTTGAAATATATATATATATTTTCTTTGTTAACATGGAATTTCTTGTACTTCTGTTCCAAAAGAGCTGATACTATCTCACCTTCATATACCTCCCACTATGAGAGATGTAAAATGCACAGTCACTGGATCTGTTTTTATGTTTTTTGAGAACATTGCATAAAGACAAAAAAATAGAGAATGACATGCCTACTCTGAATAATAGCTTTCTCTTTGTACATAGTTCTGTTTCATCTTTTCTGGAATACCAATGGAACTGGCTGTGTTGAATATTACTTCAAAAGAATGACTATCTAATGTGCTGGAATAAGTGCAGTACAGAAGGAGCAATCCTTGGAATGATGATTAGGATCCTCAAGACTCTTGGAAAAAATTAATCGGACTACTTCTGTGATTGGTTTCCCACTCTATGCAATTAGGAACATTCTTTTCATATATGGTCTAAATGTCTGCCATTGTATTATGATATTTTAACTAAACACAGGAGTCCAATTAAATTTTTCTGTACTAGTATTTGTTTCTATTGGCTCATGAAAGATCCGGTAGGATGATGACAAACTAAAAAGGTTTTTTTGAAGAATTACAACAAATACTCAGGGTCTTTTTAGACTAAAAGAAGACTAAAGACTAAAAATGGCCTGGTCATAGACTTAAAGTATCTGCACTAACAAAAAGATCTGCTAATAGTGAATGAAAACCTCATGATATCTTTTGGCTGAAATTTCAGAATTGACCAGTTGGTTAAATTCTGTTATGCATCTGGTGCAAGAGAGATGTGCATATCAAAACAATCTTGTCTGGTGTTCAAAACTAAATTCTGAATTTACATTTATTTTCCTGTTTGCTACAGCTCAAAATAAGGTTTAGTCTCTGGATGTTCAATATGTTAGAATATAATAAATAAAGCCTGTACTCCTAGGTTTTCTGCTTTACCATTTTAAGAAAAAAAAATCTACACAATTAGCCAATGGTTATAGGAATAACTTGTGGGTTTACTGCTATAAATAGATTCCTCAAGATGGTTTTGATATTAGTTTTCCATATCATAGTATGAGATGGCTTTGAAGAACATTTTTCATTGAAAGATTAATGCGTGGAATTCAGCACTGTTTTAGCAATTAACATATAATATTACAGATTTTTGAAACAAATTCTAGTTCCAACTAGCTGGTAACTTCTTTCAGGATGGAAATTGACTTATTCTCCAAAAGTGAATAATTTTTTTTTTTTAGATGTTATGACCTCTTTCTTCTGAAGTGTTATCATCTGTATCATTTAATTCATCAATAGCAAGAAGGAGTGTTAGAAGTTCGCTTTACTGTTCAAATAGCTGAAAGCTGTTTGCAAGTAAAATGAAAGGGTAATCAGGGGCAAACTTTGGTGTTATTCCTTGGGATCATATGAGATAGTCTTGAGTATTGAGAAGATACTTCATCAAAAAGAATAAAAAATATTATGGAAACACTATTATTTTTTCATCAAATTGTTTTTATTTATATATTAATCTGAAAATAGAAGCCTTGAAAATGCAGATGGTGCCTGAAAATACTTTTTTCCGGCTCACACGTGGCAATTCAGATAATAAACATAAAGTATAATTGGAAGTTTATTTGTATATTTGGGCTTTGATACAACTCATGACTATAACTAGAATATTTTTAGCATTCAGTTTCATAGTATATGGAATCTTGAGCAACAGGAGAAGTTTTATATATAAATAACTGTTGATATTTATACCATTATTTTCAATATTATGTGAGTAGTAAGACTGTTTCAGTAATTCCCTGGAAAAGCCATGGCAAAGGGGTGTGTGCAACTGGACTCATGTATAGCTCACTGGCATTGAATTTGTGTCCTACAGAGCTCAAGCAGCCAACAGAGTCCAGCATAACATGAGGCTCCCATACATCAAGGTTTTGGGCATGAAAGGCAGATCAATCAGAGGATATTGTCTCATAAAAACTTGTGGTATGTCCTGTGTGTCCTTCAACACAAAGTATGATGAAAGAGGCAGAAAAGATGAAAGATCATTATGTGACTCGAGCACAATCTTGTATGGCAGTTCTGCTGATTTTGAAACATGATTGCTTTCCAAGGAATCTCCGTCTTTTACAAAATTCTGGGTAAGGAGACATTGCTGTGATGATAAAATGAGGAGGGAATACACAGCATTTAGCCATCAGGTAAGGACAAGATTTATTTTTGTTTTTAAATTAATAACAAATTAGCTAGCCATCAAAATGCTTACCACTGATGGTATTATGAAATACTATTAAAGAGGCTTTAAGTTATGTTGTAGGTTAAGAATTATCTATTCCAGAAGCTTAAAAAATACATAGGTATATGTATTAGTGTAATTACATATACCTATGTAATAAACTTATCTTTTGTCTTTAGAAAGCAATTAGAAGTTTTTTTCCTAAGATATAGGAGGAAAATAGAGACTGAGGGTTTCATTTAGAAAAGCAAAACCAATCTTACTCTAGAAAAGTAGAGCTTTGAATCTTTGTCCCCAAGATAATTTGAATTTGTATTTGCATGTGAAACTTGTAAAACCAAAATAAAGCAACAAGAAAATGACCAGAAAATACATTTTGACTTTCCATGGTTACTTGTCAGTCTAAACAGTAGTAAGACTTTCTAACCCCAGTTCCTCATGAACAAGAAATGCTAGCTGGGAACACAGGAGAGTTTTCTGTGGTTTTTCAGATACTGCCTGCCAATCCCACATCTTGCTGTTGAATTCAGAGGGTCATGGAAATAGAAACACAAAAGAGAAGTCAAAGTAAGGCTGGAATATTGCCAAGGTGGCAAATTAAAACCATATGGAAATGATCTCTGCTTGTGCTGCAACAGATTGTGATGCTCCATAGGCCACAAAAAGAAGGATGCAGTCTGGTTTCCCTTGTGTCTCAGATTCGAATACTATGATGAATACCATAGTTTATCCTGATAGCGCAGGCACATGATGTTTTTTAGAAACTGATTTTCATCTCCAATTCATCTCCTATTTTCATCTGATGATAGGTACACTAGTCTATGTACTTATTTGTCCTAAAATCTCATTGACAACCATGCAAAAATCACTCCTTTGGTCACAGTTGATGTACTACCATTATTTACCCTAAATCTTTCAAGCAACTTTTTTTCATATTGTAGACTGCAAAGGTCTTTCCTTTGAATCTGTTTTTAAATACCTATACACAATAATGAAATTTCCCATCTGTCTTCTGTTTTCATTATTTTGAGTTCTCTACCTTCACATTGTTGGGCGTGTTTCTAATCTTTGCATTAATTTTTGTGGCTGTCCTTTGAACTTGTATTCTAAATTATTTTTTTATGTATCTTAAATAAACTTACCTTGAAATAATACAAACAAATAGCAGGTATGATAACTTAAATCAGTTTGTCTCTTATGAATTCCTGCTTTTGTTTTTTTAATCAAATTTTGCTTGTACTAAAACTAAATTGAATACTTACCGACTTTACCTTTTGGGTTTTTGCCTTTACTTCATCTTAAAAAGGCTTAGTGATAAGACAATATTGTTATCTGCCACTAACATGATTACTTCTGCATTTCTTAAGAGATCCCTTTTTTGGTAAAAATCTATTTTTTAAATCTACCTATTCCATTAAAAAAAAAAACATACACGAGGTTTAAGCTGTAACTGTGTCTTTCACTGGTCTCACATTTACCTTTGACTAAATACTGAATATGATTTAGTGTGTGATGTTCATTATTTGATTGAAAACATAAAAAATTACCTAGCTTTAGGAATCAGTTGTGGTCCTGTATCCTTAAATAGTACACCGAAATGTCCATCATTATGCTTGCTTTTATTTTTCTTACTATTTAGTACTTAGTGTATACATGTGAGTTATTTGCTAAAAACTGGTTGGCATTATGATAGAAATGATGACTCTTAGGTGATTCAAACCAGATGGCAAAGAGAAGCAAGACAGATGTCTGTACCAAGGAAATTTATTATTTCTTAGAATTGGACATGCAATAATACAACTTTATTTTTCTTTCCATAGTTTAAATGTATTATGGGGAAGTGAGCACTTCTCAAAAGCAGGCGTGGTAGGTTTTTTTTTTTTTGTAGTATGCTGTTTTTGGCAAAGTTCTTGTGGGGTTTCCACTTAGTTTTTTTTTTTTTTTTTTTTTTTTTTTTTTTTTTTTNTTTTTTGCTTTAGGATATGAATAAATATTTTTGGATGTTCTGCTAGTTTGGGTGGGGGGGCAATATTGCCCCAGTCTTCACAAAGGATGAGTTATCTTTCACATGACTTTCTGGAAATGGTTGACCTTTCCAGATAGGATTTGCACTGTTGAACTATAAGGCATGTAAACACTTGTCTAAAAGCATCATAAGCACAGTAGAGCACTGTAGAAAAAAATCAAGGGTTGATTCCTTGTTCCTTCTTTTGAGAACATCATATCTTTTCTTCCTTGACATCACTTTTGTGATTTTTAATTCAACATTCTTCTGGTCCTCCCTTTTGCAAATGACCTCCTACCTTTTCTTCTCTACATCAATGGCTTTCTTAGAATTACTCTTCCAGCATTGACTTCAGTCTAGCTTACCTATCTGATTTTATTTCATCAGTCTCTATCTTTTTTTCTTCTTCGGTTGATTTCCTGTCCAGAAGAGATTTTCAGTCCTGTTCTGTGTTCTTTTCTATTTTAAAGTTTTACGTGAAATGCTTTCTTTAATATTGATCTTAAAGCAGCGTAGACTCTATGGACACAGTTATCTCTGGATACCATTACTACTACTACCAAGAAGTTTCCTGGTTGAATTTGTTTGAACAAATATTTTTGTTAATATTGTTCAGTGAATCTGGTCCAAGTCTGACATAAGTGTGAATGTGGTCTTGCATTCCTAATATATAGGTGTGTATTATGAATTTTGAATTTGACCATCTCCCTTGATTATTCGTTATAGTGTAGTCTCCTTAAATGTTAGGAACTGTCTCTTATATCATGGATGATCTTGAGTCTTTCCTGACTGCTTTGGTATTCTGCAGAAAAATCTTACTGTTATATAGAATTATCTAACCCTGTGTTGGTGGAATTTCATTAGGGGATTTTATGCAAATGGAGCAACTTCTTTGTTAGAAATGATGGGAAATACTCGCATGCTTTTAGTTCACTTACAAACATAATTGTAAATGCACTGAATGGTTTAACATCAAGACAGCAGACATTTTTAGTTTCCAGACAGCAATGGAGCAGTGGTTATAAATTTAAGGGACTTTCTTGATGATAGCTCCATATTTCTCTGGAGAATAATTACTAGAAATTGTAACTTATAAGTTATAAGTTAAGTGAGATGATAGGAAACACCAGCAGAATATTTTAATGCTGTGCTTATTTCTAATGGCACTTGTGTTAAAGAATCAGCTGTCACAGTGTAAATCCCAGAGTGCAAAAAGTGATGTGCAGAAGATCTGTGATGATGAAAGCCAACACAGATCTAACTTACAGTTTCTAGAGCTGAGGGAATGAGATAAATTTACACTTATTTCTGGTGAACAATTTCAGGTAACCAAAGTTTAAGTTATCATTTCAAGGTTTCACACAAGCAAATTTACTTGTACATCATGTGTGTAAAAAAAAAAAAAAAAGACGGAGACCATCCTTTAAAATTTATCCTGAAATAGAATGTAAGAAAGCAAATGCTAAGAATAACTGGATTTTGTTTGTTTGTTTGTTTTTTCACATGGGATACAACTAGATTAAAATGTCCACACTTGAAAAGAAAATAGCTTTCACATTTATTTTTCACTGTCTGCTTTGGATAGTCTAGTGAAGAAAATGCCAAAAGTAATTTTGCAGTTGGGATGATAGTCATAAAAGAAGGACTGTTTTCCACAAACTTTCAAAAATAGGGAAGTTTATATAGAAATCTGGTATTAGAAACCTGATATACTTAATTCAGTGCTTCCAGCTTTGATTTAGAAAAAGATTACAGAATGAAGTATTGAATTTGCAACATATTTTTTTTTTTTTTCATTTTATTTGGAAAGATCAGGCAGTTTTTTGAGACAGAGCATCAAACCTAATATGAGTGATCCTCCCTAGTACCATGAAGTTGGTGATAGGAGCAAACTAGATGGTAGGTGCTAACTGCTCCTTTGCATTGTAATTAATTACTGCATCTAATCAAGAAAAGCATCTGTAGAAGGCACTTAAAAACTCAACCACTGTTAGAGGATGAGCTACACAATTTCAGCACCAGAAACCAATTCTGTGCAAGGATAGAACCTAATTTGAGGATGTGAATGCCTCCAAGGTGTTTATTTCCTGCAGTGTTAGTAGGAAACCTGCTAAAGAAAAACAGAGTAACAAACAGCCAGCAAATACAGAACTAGTTCAGGCAAGAGACCTCTTCGATGTTCACTTACCTTTTTCTTACCTAGGCCAGCTGACATCTTGTGCCAGTCCTTTTTTCTTATAATCCCTTCAGCTCCATTCACATTTGACTCTTTACATTCTTTCTGTCCACCTTACTCTTACTATGTTTTTTTTCTCTAATTCAGCTTACCCTTTAGCATCTGAAGAGTAAAAATAAACCAAAACCCTTTGAAACTGTATGACTTTTCCCCAAAGGCGCATGTCTTCTCTATTTAGAATCTCAGGTGTTTAGGGCTGAACAATTTCTCACCTTGTATTTGTAGAGTCTACCACAGTATACCATGAGGAAAATATTTTGTTAATATAGTTTCAGTTATTTTGTATTTGACTGAGAGTTTGCTTTTAGTAAGCCTCAGAAAAGATGTTTTACATGTGAATCCTAAATGGTCTCTAAAAATAACAACAAAAACTTATTCATTTAAGCATACACATGCATGTACATTATTGGCCTATAAGCTGAAATAATATTTGAGAAAATGAAGAATTTGGGGTAAAATAAAATTACATGTTGGAGATAGTTAATAGCATTTTCTCTTGACTTGTGGCAATGCATAGTAGATAATTCAGGAAAAGGTTAAAACAACAATCAAAAATCAGGTTGTAATAATCTGCTATAAGGGAAGTTTCCTTCATAGCCTTTATCTGCAAACAACGGATTTATTTCCTAGAAATATGATGATTTAATGGTTTTGTTTTTCAAGCAATTTAAAGTCTTTTCTTACTTTTGAACCTTGTCATCATTTTGTGTCTATCTTATTTTAAATTATTATTATTTATTATTATTGTTGTTGTTATTGTTATTATTATTCCTCAACAATAGGAACTGATTTAAAGTTTGGAAGTTTCTAATTTTGTGTAAATTGTATAAAAGGCTGTAATAACTTTAATTGATTTGCTTTTTAAATTAATGGATATCCTGTCTTACACTGAGAAATTGAAAACGAGAGCATATGGTTTTAAAAACAAAAATTATTTACTTAAAAAAAAGAAATTTACAAATTCTCCCTTATCGAGGCTTCTTGTTATTCCTGGATTCAATGGTATGAAGTAGTTTAATTTCCTTGAGAACTTGCAAATATTTTTAAATATATCCGCTGCTAAAGCATTAATATTTCACCTCAAAATTTCTGAAAGATTTATCTAGCCTTGAGTATTATTGTTTTTAATTTATCATTTTGTTACATTTCCTCTTTTGACACCTCAGTGTTTGACAGAGTTTAATTTTTGTTATTGGAAAAGCAAAGTTTCCACGTTCCTTTCATTTCTTGGCATCTGTTAATAGTCAGCTAGGATGGTGGCTTCTCAGGCATGCTGAATGGAAATATCTTTCCTTTCCGTCTGTTCTGTAAAATTATATTCACTTTTAATGTCTGGAACATGTAGTGTATGCTAAAGTTAAAATACTGACTAATTGAAGAACAAACATATATTTAAGCTAATGCATTGCCTGTTACAAAATAAAATCTAGTAATGAAGGTGACCAATCTTGTCCTCTGTTTCATGACATGTTTTCAGATGTTTTGGAATGTTTTATTTATTTTTACAGAGGATGAGGATAAGCAATTGATCCATTATACATGTTTCACTGGTCTTTTAAAATTGAATAGCATTAATTCTTGAAATAGATAAATGTTTGATTAGGCTGAAATTGATGTTTCCTCTTGCTGAGTACATTCCTCTTCATGAGTAGATGCTAACAATAGCCAAAAATAAATGGAAATTCATGGGTGTGAGTCAAAGACTTTTCCATTTCCTTTGGCCTGTTGCTTGACTTTGGCAAGTATGAAATCTGATTTCATGCTAGAGCTTAGGATCTCTGACACTAACATGATGGAAAATAGAGTAGTTGAACTTGAGTTATATATTAAAAAGTCTTTGTTTCCATTTCTACATCATGTAATATAGATACTATTCTTGTTTCCTCTCCCTTCTCCCCACTTCCTTTTTCGTCAAGCAAATATCGAAGGGGACAGCAGTAAGATAAAACCTAAAAGTTGTCAGGAAAAGGTATGAACAATCTTTTCAACAGCATAAAGGGATTTCCTGGGACTTTGGCTTTAATTCAAAAGCATTTTGTTTTGCATTCCATACATATTTATTTTCTAAGGATATTCAAGCTGTTGTGTTGAAATGAATGAAAAGTAGATGTTGCTGAAAAAAATTTCACACATCTATACATAGTTTTACAGTGTGAATGTGATTATAGGCTTGTGTAAAAGGATTTGAGTTGTCATTTTTCATCTTAAACGGGATTTTATAAATGACTTATTATCTGATAATTTTGAAAGCAGAATTTGAACAGCTATGAGCATAAAAACTAATTTACATACCCTAAATTTCAGGCTTCACCTTAAAGATTTTTTTTTCTATTTCTATGCTGAGAAGCTAAAGAATTGGATCTCTCAACACTCCCACTGTATGAGTAGCTGTTAGATACTCTGCTGTTGTAGTTGTTTGCAGGAAGTTTGTAAATGTTGGATTATTACTTTAAGCAAAACACTATATACCTTGCAAAACTTAAAATTCTATATGAAGTAAATACTATAATTTTCAGAATCTGTTCTTTGAGCACTCTGGCTATGAAACTATACTGAATTTTTTGTTTGTTACTTGATTGCATACCTATAGCTTAAATCAAGTGTTCTGCACTTGGAGTAGTTCAAATTAATCTTTGAATTCTTTTTGATCAACTAAGTACCTTCTGTAGCCTCAAACTGCTCTAAACTAGACTATACACTACACTGTAAACTAGACTGTACAAATGAATATTTATCTTGAGTTTCCATAAACCAAGAATCATCAGAGCTGAAGTTTTTGTCAGCTGTGAAATTCAGTATTTTCTTCCTCAGTTCTAGTTACGTAAATCACAGTGCAGATGATTGCGAAGAACATAGAATGAGTCAATACGAAAAATTCCTTGACTGAATTTGATTTTTGTCAATAGTTTTAGGAGATCCTTGAAGAGAGAATAGAAAGCAATGCTTTTAAGTCTGTCTCTTCCCAATCTTGTGACTCTATTTTACAGGCAGAAGGGTGAGAACTGAGTAATTGGATTTCATGTCCTGTAGAAACTTAATCTTCTGTCTGATATGCCTTGTACAAACAAACAACTTTTTTTTTTCCTTTTTCAAGTTGTATGTCCTTATTGTTTCATTGTGACAGGGTAAGGAAAAAATCGGCATCTGTTGCTGTTTATTTCTTGTTGGATCCTTTTTCTTTTTACATTTTAAACTATTTTTTTCTAACCATCAGTCATATAAAAGACTCTCCAGACTCTTACCATTCAATTAATGTTTCTGTTTATGACATGTTCTATATCAGATTTGTTTGACAGAGGTACTACATTCTTAGGATGTGTTTTCTCTCTTTCTCTCTAGGAGCATAGCTATGGAGAATGAATACGACCTTCATTCTGCCCAAATTTGGATTGCCCTCTTTCTTCTCTTCTGTTTAATTGTTCTTCATTTGTCTTCCTTTTTTTTTTTTTTTGTATTGTTTAGCAGATATGGTTTTAACAGTTAATACCTACTAGTGTGTGTGTATGTGCGTTTTTTTTCTAATGATAACCACAACATTTCTTCAGTCTCAGGCAGGATTTCATTTTTATAATATCCAGATAAGAGCTCTGATCCAAATACTGTTTGTTGGCTGTCCCTGTAACCTCTTAATGTGAGGATATAGTACCTTAACTGAAGATACTGTTTCCTTTAATTCTTCCCATGAAACAGATTGTCTATCATGCATTTCCTGCATTGCATGCACATGCTTTATTTTTTTTACCTCTATATCCACAACCCATTTGAACTTTCTTTGAAATCTCCATATTTGTATTTCCTCAGACACTGTAGGTCCCTTTCTACTATCAGTTTTTAGATTTAATTTCCACTTCTGAACTGGGAATTTTGTCTTGAATAGAAGACACACTTTGACTGACTCTTACATTTTGATGGGACACCAAATGTAAACAGAAAGACAGTGTTCTGTATATTTCTTGCTCATTGATGGTTATGGTGAAAATGTGGGAAAAAAAACTCTAGTTAACTAACTTATATGCTTGAAGTTATATAGAGTCTTAGACATACTGAAGCCAGAAGGGTTGGTTGAATAATGTTGTGAAATTCAAAAGTTTGAGAATTAAACATGTAATTAAAGTGGGTGGAAAAGGAAGCTGGAGATACTAATGCTTTACCCATATTTGAAATAATCAGACAATCTGGTGAAGAAAATATAGAAGGTAAAATATTGTTGGTCACAAATTAGGCATGCAGAATATAAGGAAAAGTTTTAAGATTGCATCTTTTCCATATGTCTTGTTAAATAAAACTACTTAGCATTTTCAAGCAATGAATCAATTTCCTCTATTAATACTACGCTGCAAAGATGCCAAGAAAGATTACTTGTGTCTAGTATAGGGCTCTGTTGAAATGTTAATGACAGTTGGTTTTCATGGCTTATGTAAAGTCAGATATTGACTTTGCTCTCTTTTCAAGAAGATTGCACTGGAGGGGAAAGAAGATGAGGGAACATTTCTGAACGCTGAAGAAAGGATAATGTGACATGGTCACAGAGTCAAAGCATATAAGCAGTGTATACTTTACCAAATGCTGGAATTGAAGAATTGGTAATTGTCAAGGCAGTAGGTTCATAGGTTTCAAACCACTCACTTACTAAAAAAAAAAAAAAAACAAAAAAAAAACAAACCACTCATTAACATTATGCTATATCAGCTTATCAGCAGCAAATTGTTTTTTCTTATTTTGGGGCTCAGTAGCAGCTCAGATCCTGTGCATTATGGAGGCAGAATGGTTGCAATTACGAGAATTGTGGCCTTATGCAAATGGCTAGCTCAGATGAATTCCTACTGCAAGGAATTTATTGACATGTTGCACAGGCAGGTTTTACCTTTCTCTTGCAATCTGGCCATTTCCATTAGAACTTGCCTATAGAATTCAAATGCTTTTGTGAGAGACTGCAGTTTCTGACAGGATCAGAAGCAGCTCTTTCTCTGCCCTGACCAAAACTCCCATTGACACTAGGCCAGTGAAGTATTAAAGAGAAACCTAAACCATAAAAGTGGAATTACATATTACAGAATACTGCCAGCATCTGAGAGCTGCAGGCAAGGCAGCAGGAATGGGTAGACTTGTCGTGTGCATCTTTGGGAAGGTAACCAGAGACTGGAGGGCTTCAGAGTTTCTTTTCATTGTGTTTTGGTTTCCAAGAAGAGCACTGAAAGAAAGAAAGTGAGGGAATTTGTGTGAACATGAGGGAAGTTAGACAAAGTAACATGAAGGAGGGTGTCTAAGGAGTTATGCAAAGTCTTGGAATCTTTCCTTAACTGGAAGAACAGAAGCAGAAGAACTTTCATGGCAGTCTGTACAGTAGACCGAGAAGGATTTGTAAAATGAATTTAGAGCCAAAAGAAGCTGTTTGGCTACCATGCTAGAGGACCATGAGAAGGTGACTTATATGGCACAATTAAAGGATGATAGAAGGTGACAGAAGGAAAGAAAAGTTTTATTTTTGACATATGCAATTGGAAGATACTCTAGCTTACTGCTGCTCTTTAAGGCTATGGTTATTGGCTATGCTATTCATTCTGCTTGCTTTATATAAGTCTTCCACCAGCTGAGTCTCAGAGGTGTCCATTAAAGACTCTTGTACATTAAGTCCATAAAACACTTGAGATGGTTGTATATACAACACAATTTTGCTTCTCATTAACCCCAATAGAATCCGTTCTACTAGCAAAGACTTTCCTTTGTGCAAAGAAAGGCTCGAAAAGAAAATTTTCTTGCCAGAAGCTATATGCCTTTGTGGCTCTGCCACTGGGACATGTAAAACAACTGTTTATGAGGTACAGTCAAGAATGAGCTATTTAAAAAAAAAAATCAAAACCACATTCATAGGCCACAGCAACAGTGGAATGGTGATAAAAAATAATCCTTCCAACATGGTATTAATATTTTTTTTTTCCAATAACCCTGTGCAAGAGGATTTATTTTATTTTACAGATAAAGGATCCAGAGAAATCTTCATCTGGCAGTTACTACAGCTTCTCCAAGTATGTAGGTTAGTGCAACTACACCAGCTTTATGCCCAGTTTAGTGCTTTAACAACACAAGCAGCTAATTTCTCTGGATGTGATTGTCTAGCAGTGTCAGGCTGAAAGGCACCTGGAGCAAATTTATGGATTTGGGAGTATTTCACTAGTGAAGACATATACAGGTAAGATTAATTGTGTTAAAACTTCATGCCACTCAAAAACGTATTTGCTTTTGTGTTCAGCTCTGCACTGAGTGGCAGGATAGTGGTTTTGTAAAATATTTTGGAGATGCATATTCTTGCTTTCTGGAATAATGATTTTTATGACCTTAAGTTATAGCATATAGGAGAAAGGCAACTAGAGTCTTTACCAATAACACTTCGAGCCTTGTAGGGGAAAACAATTGTAATGCTGCGATAACATTAAACTTACTACAAGGCTTAGAATGCTAACCTCTCCTGATGTTTGTAGGTGGTAGCATAGGTGGCCCTGGATATCAAAATTAAAGGGTGTGAATAATCACTTTTTGGTCAGGTTTGATACCAAGGCTTCAGTCTTACTACTTGTTCAATTTTAGGCTCTTGCTGATAGTACCTGAACTAATCTAGGCTGTACCAAAGACCAAGGTTAATGTAATGCTCTTCACTGAATAATGAAAATTAGTGTCCTAGAATGTAACTATATATGTATCTTGTGGAAGAATGGCCTGGAAAAGGGGCAACTTAGAGAAAACCTAGGGCCTAACAGAAGTTTTGGCATTACAGCAGTTTGCTTGGGGTGAGACACAGTTGCCACTTCCAGGATGGCTGGTCCGCACGGACTCTGCTCCTCCACAGTTCCCTGGGCAGCACAACCTGCCCTCCTCACAGCTGCAGAGGGCAGTAATGGAGGCTGGAGCAGAGTGAAGCTGCTGCAACCAAACCCAGTTGCCCTCCCTGTGCTGGGCCGCTGAGGAACCGCACAGTAGCTGCCCAGTGGGAGATATACGATAAGATGTCCGGTGCTGAGCCAGCAAAGGTGGCAAATCACTCCTTTCAGATGAACTTTGCTTGAACTTTGCTCATTATAAGCTCATTATAATGCTAACGCACACCTCTATCCCAAAAGTTACCCACCTCTGAGGTATGACCACTCCTCACTGAGCAGGTGCTCTAGATTTTTGATAGACTGGATCTTTAAATGAAAGCAAGAAACTTTTTCACCAATCAATAACAATATTAAGTATGACCATAGTGACTCAAGCTCCACCTGAATGTAAAGAAGAGTATAAAAGGTGAACTAAGGATGAGAAGCGAGGAGGGAGAAGATTCCATCGTAAATCCTGGGTCAGTCGATGGGCTGAACCTCCTTTCCTCCCCTTGGGTCAGGACGCTGCCTGAGGAGACTCGAGACTGAGAGCCCTCTCCCATCTTCTGGGGTGAGTGATGATTGCACATTTGTACATCAGAGCTAGCTAAAAACCCTATGCTGTAGTAGAGAATTTCCTATACTGACATCCGAAACCTGCTTTGGAAATGTTGCATTTGAATAAACCATGCTGTTTGTGAACTTGACTACTTGTTTGAGGAGGGGCGATCGAACCTACAGTTCTCAGACTGTTCATGAATGCAATACTGCCAGAGTCGAGCTTATAGTAGACTATACTATTTGGGAATTGATTCGCTCCTAGGAAGGCAATCAGACCTACAGTGCACAGACTGTGAATCCAGTATTGATCTGATCTGATATCTCCTTCCCCGCCGCCACCACTACGGCTTTCAAACTGCAACATTTTCACACACACATATATATATATGTGTATATATATGAAATATATGTGCATATGTTGTAATACATGTGTGTATTTAGACACACACACATAGCTATATAACAAAGAGAGAGAGAGAGAATGTTTGGGCTACCTAGCATATTACTGGGTTTTTGTGAATTTAGATTAAGAGCAAAATGAAATAAAAAAACTGTTAAGGAGGACTGGAATATTCACAGATCACAGGATTTTCAGTTTGAAAGTACAGTGTTTAATAGAATATAGCTATTATTAACAAAAGTAGAAGAATAAATCCTTTTAGTTATTATTGAGCAAAAATGGTTTGATGGAAAAGGAGAAACTGCAGACTTTGTCTCTGAACAGAGATAAAGAGCTTTGTTCTATACTTACTACTGCTACAGGAATTTATCATGAATTCCAACTACTTTATGAAGACTTACATAGGTCTGGCACTGCGTCATGAAATTACATTTTTGAACTTTTTACAAGACATTTTGGTTACATGTAATAAAGCCAGAAGCCAGCTTGGCCTTGGAAAATAACAGTTTCCCTGCAAAATATAAGGAAATTATCTCTGTCCTGACCAACATTGATTATATCCACACATTTCCAGATGTGCATCCCACCCACCGAGAAAAGCTATCATGCTACTTCCTCGAAAAAGATCTAGTATCTCTCACTAGCTTTGTGAGATGCTGTTGGAGCAGAGGGTGAAAACCATGTCTTCTTCTGTGATTAAAGCTAAGACTAGTCTTATTTGCAGAAGTCCTAAAAGTAATGACAGTATAGCAAATTAGGGATTTAGTTTCCTACCTTGGGAAAACAAGGGAAAAAAATCATTATGGATCACAGAGTCATTCTTTTCCTGCAGGTAAGAATTCAAGCAATCCTGAAGCAATTTTTAGTTTTCTCAAAGTGAAAGAAGTTTCTTCTAGTAGTGTGATATTTTTCCTTATTTTCAAAGACAGATAGGAAGAGGAAACTTTCTTCCTTAATCAACATAGGCATTTGGGAACCGTCTCTATAACACTTTTTATTAATCCTTCAGCACTATTGATTATGAGGCACTAGTGGCCATTTCACAAGCAGTGGGATGGACACTATTAAACTACCTCATGGACTTATTTGATAAATCAGAGAAGCGATTAATAGATAATCCAATTGTTTGACCTTTCTGAACCTTCCTCTCATGCAGATCAAGTTTATAAAGAGGGCAATAGGGAATTATAGCAGGTACAGAAAATGGGCCAAGACGGGCTATTGACAACTGATGTCAGAAGGAGGCCATTTCTGTACGCCAATACATCTGCTATGCACAGCAAGATTCCTTTCCTTTCCTATCAGAGAGACTTATCAGGAGAATAGTATTAAAAGGCTTCAGAAAGAGCAAGGGAAGGAGCCTCTTTTCCACTAACCCCAATTTTTATTCGCCTGAATCAATGAGTATTCTCTAATGTCATTCAGCATTCATACAGAATTAAACATCCTTGAAATGTTTTAATAACTGTTTGTTTTAATGGCATAAAAGTGCATGAAATGTTTTATCTTATGTTAAAAGGACAGTATTTCCAATAGGAAAGGCTGTAAGAATGAAAACATTTGATTTTTTTACTTCTGGAATTTTAAATGTTGAGTTTTGTTTAGTTTTTTTGTTAGTTTCACCATCTTCTATTAGGGAATCTTAACTAGTTTGCAGGTTCATCCTAAGAATAAAAAGCCACTATTAAACCATTTTATTCTATCAAACTATTGTCTAAAATATTGGTCTATTTCCTACTTCATTAGTACGATCAGCATGTGTCTTTTAGATCTTGCTTGGCTGTATCAAGCCTAATATGTCAGTGGTAGCAAGTAAAAGTAAAGAAGTAGTAAAGCAAGAAAAGTAAATAAAACAAAACAACTTAGGCAAAAATTAACGTGTTATTTATTTGTTTAAAATCTGTGTTCTTGCTTTTGTTGTTTGTTTCTGATAAAGGCTAATGTTATATGCTTTGCTTAGCCATTGTGTGTCTGCTTCAGAGCTTGTGATGCTTATAATTGATGGTGCTTGGCATAAATGCCGTTTGTTTCTCATTTTATAGCTGAAGGATAGGGAGAAGTTTTGCTTATTTTTAAGCATTAGAGAAACAATGTATTTTCAGTGCTACTATTTTTCCTAGATTCATGAACACATGTCAGGAATTCCTACTTTAGCAGTTGCTTTCACATGCACACCTACAGTCTAATAGGCTTTTCTCATGTGAATAGCTATATTTTGAGACTTTATATTTCTGCTTATTATCATATTTATATGCTTATATCATAAAATCAATGCTCAAAATAAAGCCTTTGCTTTCTGACACGCATTAGAGGTTGTTTTGGTCTTTTAAAGTTTTATATGGGGAATTGTTAGGAAATTGGAGATTCAAGGAAATGCTATTTTGAAGTGTAGTGGTTAGTAGTTGTTGACTTTAAGTAAAATGGAACAGGAAAGATAATATGCACCAGAATGTTTTTTCAGAAGAGACTGTGAAAAAGTGATGATTATTTTGTCCTTAATAAAAATGTGTTCATGCTGCAGGTAAAACTTCTTGGTTTTTGTCTGTGGTAAGGAGGGCAGTACTTAAGACCCAGGATTTTGTTATTTTTATGGAAATGGGAACTTGTGAAAAATTCAAATTGTTGATATATTTCATATGCATATATAATATATAATATGTAATATTGCATATATGAATGCAATAAAATCGTATAATAAATGGATACCGGAAACAAACAAAATTTAGTGAAATATTTCTATGCTAAGATCCAAACAGTGTTCAAGAAATGTCACCTCCGACATGAACCTCACTAAAGAGCAAGCACATTGGCAACTGTTATAAACCTTCCAATATAACTGCCAAAAGACTCTAGCAGGAGAGTAAGACCATTGATAAATACTTTCCAGAGCTGGGCAGGAGGGATTTCTGATATTCTGATAAACATCCACGTGTGCAGAAAGGTGATCACCTCTTTCCAGTGGCCTTGTGAATACTTAAAGGAGAACCAAGGTCATTATTTCACATAGCACGTGCTATGCTATCAGAAAACAATTCCAGGCACCAGACTAGCTGCTCTTCGGAAAACAGCAGAAGTATTGTAACTGCAGTTACCAGCCAACCTCTTTCCATATATTTTTTTCATTCTTCCTTCGGTTATTTTTTTTTTGTTGAACCTTCCAAGTTTTGGGTATCTTTCTCTAAACTCAACACAGACTTCTATGGACTCATTTGCCACAAATCCTTACAGGTGTTGCTACACAGTAATTTTCTCTCTCTCTCTCTCTCCTTTTTTTTTTTTTTTTTTAATCTTTTTGGAAGGATGAACAAGATTATCATCAGTGCTTGCAAAGGAAATTCTGGCCAAAATAATTGCAAGGAACCAGTGAAAATGAGGTGAGAATCTTTCATTTCTGCTTTGTTAAGTAATGAATTATGTCTAGTATTAACAACACTGAATAAGGCTGACAGGGTGATGATTTTACTTTATTGATTTAGTTTATTTACTTTATTGATTTTAATTGTTTGCACAACAGCTTTAAGATTGTCAAGGCTGATGCTATTATGACTAAAATTTGGTATTGCTGGGAGCAGCTGGGTTTGTTGTAATTACTACTAAAGGATTAATATTGTATGCAAGAGCTGTTTCTTTAGGGCTTTATGCTGATAAATATGAAGCTTAAAGTCACACTTGCTATTGCTAGTTGAAGGGGTGATAAATGGGGGTGCCCTGGAAGGGGCACAGTTTAAACATTGGCCTACTCTTCCAGTAAGTTTCGTTTCGTTTCGTTTCGTTTCGTTTCGTTTCGTTTCGTTTCGTTTCGTTTCGTTTCGTTTCGTTTCGTTTCGTTTCGTTTCGTTTCGTTTCGTTTCGTTTCGTTTCGTTTCGTTTCGTTTCGTTTCGTTTCGTTTCGTTTCGTTTCGTTTCGTTTCGTTTCGTTTCGTTTCGTTTCGTTTCGTTTCGTTTCGTTTCGTTTCGTTTCGTTTCGTTTCGTTTCGTTTCGTTTCGTTTCGTTTCGTTTCGTTTCGTTTCGTTTCGTTTCGTTTCGTTTCGTTTCGTTTCGTTTCGTTTCGTTTCGTTTCGTTTCGTTTCGTTTCGTTTCGTTTCGTTTCGTTTCGTTTCGTTTCGTTTCGTTTCGTTTCGTTTCGTTTCGTTTCGTTTCGTTTCGTTTCGTTTCGTTTCGTTTCGTTTCGTTTCGTTTCGTTTCGTTTCGTTTCGTTTCGTTTCGTTTCGTTTCGTTTCGTTTCGTTTCGTTTCGTTTCGTTTCGTTTCGTTTCGTTTCGTTTCGTTTCGTTTCGTTTCGTTTCTTCCTTTCTTTCTTCCTTCCTTCCTTTTCCCTGCCCACCTTTTTTTTTTTATCACAAGCCACATGATGGCAGCAAAGTACCAAGAACCCCAATTGCCTCCTTTATCATCAGACAAGATGATAACTGTTCAGAGATTTTTGGCTGATCATGACAAGATCTGAAGACAAACCACAGCAAACTAAAGTTCAGATAACAATGGAGACAATAGCATAGTCAAGGAATATAAGATCTATGTATGCTCATGCATGAGTACTACCTTGCTACCTTGTTATAGATAAAACACATACTTGCTGTGCTTCAATATTTGTATAATTTTTCGTGTGTTTAAAAGAGCATAGCTCCAGTTTCCCAAATCAAAAACCCACTACTGGCAATTTCTGAATTCCATTTGATCATTTCATTAACGATCTCTGTCATTATAATGCCAGTTGAGTACAATGTGAAATTGCATTAACCAGTGAGCATATGCAGAATTCAATGAATATGGTTTATATATATATATATATATATATTTATCTCAACATTTAAACAAAAAACAGATTTGTCTTAGTGCAATGACATTATTTATAACCCATTAAAATGAGAAAATAGTCTTCCTTAGGATATATTTATGCAGCAGTTACTTAGCAACTTACCAATATCTGCAGTCATAAAGTCATTTTTTCACCCTTGCTTTTTCATATTTTAATTATTAGGGTTAAGGTCTGAAAAATAATCATAGAAAAGGCTGTATTTCCACTATATTGAATTTCACAGAAAGAAATTTGTACCTCAATCAAACTGAACAAGACTGTTGACTGTCAAACTTGTGAGTCTGAACAGCTTTATTTCAATGAGGGGAAATAATTGCAGACACAATTCCTTGTTTTGTGGACAAAATATCTTTTTACATGACCTACATATCTCCCATAATACATGTTCTCAGTTACACAGCAGTTGATCTATGTCTCTGTGTGTGACATTTTTCTTAATCTTATTTGGATTAAAGTGAAACATGGATATAGAACATAAAATTGCTCTTAACTCTTTTGAAAAATGCTCAGAAAGTGTGTATATTTCATCTCAGTGTGAAAAATAACATACACAGGCAATCTGAATCTTTAATTTATTGACCTTCATAACTATGTTCTTTCATATTTTAAGTGTATCCAGAATAAAGTTAATATCCTCTAAAGGCATGTGAAAACTTGAATATTGTGGAGGAGGATTATTTGTCTTTGCAGATGGTCATCTTTTTGAAATATCAAAATAATCTTTGGTCTTACTTCTTTGCTGAATGAATTAAGATAGTATATTTATATTTAATGATCTATCAAATCTAAGAATCAAGAGTGGAAATGTAGGATATTTTTTAGACTTTTGAGTAACATTAGTTATTAACAAAACATTGCTTAGACTATGCCATAGCACTTTTTCTTACTCCTATTCATTTTAGAGCAATAGGCATAGTAGGATGCAGTTGATAAGGCTTGTGTAGAAGCCTGTTCTTATTCAGCAATTAAATGCGTGCTAGCTAAATACCAATGATCAAATCCTCCAATAAAATTCCACTTGTCTTAGTGATCACTATCAACCAGACAGGTTTCTTCTTATTAAGTATCTTATGCTTTTTGTGGCCAGTCTTTATATTTTGCATTTGCTAAACTATATAATGATTAAATAGACACTTTACAGTGTCAGTGTATACAAATTGTGCTGGCAGATTTGTGACTGTCACTTAAAATTAAATAGCCCTATTCTTTAGCTATTGCTGGATTGCATAGAATTATAGAAAATTATGATTTACGCTTTGAATTTTTTCAAACATTTCTGTGATAAAGCATGAAATGGTGGAATTTTCTCCCCCACTTTCTTCTCCCTTCCATTAGCCTTTTAAGTATTTTCTCTCCAAGTAACTATGGACAGAGTTGTACCAAGTGTAAATATAACACAAAGGGCAATGAAAAGAATGTGACTATGTCATTATTTTAAGAGTTATCTAGAGGGTATATATGATTAGTTCTAAAGACAAATGAAAAAAATCACATGGTGTCTTTTTAATATTTCAGTTAGATTTGGAATATGATTCACACCACCTCAAATCCCCAATTTCCAAGCTTAAAACCTGAGAAGCCATCAGTGGCCTGTACTATGGTGAAATTCAGCTTTAACCTCAATGTAAAAGGTACTGGAAAATGTATATAATATAATATGTACTATATATGCCATTAGCATAATGTAATGTAATGGTAATTATAGATTACAAGACTCTAATGGAGAGTTCAGAGTTAATATTGTTCATTCCTCTTAAACTTCTGCATCTGAATATAAATATTAGGAATAATTTGTGTATTCTTAAAGACATCTTTAATAAGCTCAAGTTTATTCCAGTTAATCTCATAAAGTTAGGCTTAATGAGTGTCTCCTCCATAATACCTCAATTATGATGATTCTGCTGATGCAATGGGGTCTTCACTGAAAGTAATCTGTAGTCTCTTAGGTAAGTCATTGGACTGAGTCCTCAGGGAACCCGGTTATGAAATTTTGTAACTTACTATTCTTTGCTCACTTCACAGTCTCTCCTTCAACTGCATTCTGCAATCTCCAACTGCATCTCAATCTAAAGATTTAGCTTAGCTTCTATTTCGCTCTCTCTTCCCCCTTCCCCCAGGGAGGATTCTGTAATCTATTTCAGATTCCAGTTGCATGCCTCTGAAGCATACATAGCCTGCAGTAATGCAAACTCTGTGTTCAGCAAAAGTCTCTGCAAAGCTATGAAAAAGAGAAGAAACTCTTCCAGATCACATCAGGCACCAAAGCTGTGAGCATAGGCACATCTGTGATTTTTGTAGACATCAAGTGGGAGTTTTATTTAGTGGTAGTGGTAGCTCAGGGTATGTTTAATTTTTTGTTTGTTTGTTTGTTTCTGTTTTAAATCAGAAGGATTTTATCTACTTTGGATTGTTTATAAAGACATTTCCTTTCTCACAGTGTTACGTCTGAATCTATTTCTGTGTTTAATGCTTTTACACTCACTGTCTAGTCCTCGCAGAACACACAGATGGCTAAGGAAATCTGTGCTAGCCTATGAAACTAGTGGATTTCCACTTACAATTCACTAGTTGCCTCACAAAACAATGAGCTAAACTTTAACGACAGTGTTGGATTGAGGCTTTTGAATGGAGAAATATCTGTTCATGAAAGTGAATGTATGTTGCCAAATGTACTGTTTAGTTTGGATGTCTTCATACCACTCTTAATATTCAAACCTATGTGCAATTTACAGTTAAGAACATTGTTTTCAATAAAAACTTAAATCTGTCCCAAAGAAAAATGGCATACTGTGTTAGAGTTGGCTATATTTCAAATGTTTACTTTGAGTATCTGTAATGTTTTTGAAAACTGTTCATAAAATAGAAATGAAATTGCATTATGGCTATAGTGTAAGATGAACAGAAGTCATTTTAATAGAACTGCTCTCAAACATCTGATCCAGAAAACTCTACAGGAGGAGTGTAGATCAGCTATAGACTCAATGCTCTTAGCATACTTTTTATGGAGGAGTTCAAAAGACAACTAATATTTTCAGCTGCTTAATTAAAATATTAACAAATACCCCAAATCAAGACTGGAACTAAAAACAGGATTATTCCTTGGTAAAGATGTTGGTTTATATACAAGCAACAGTCAACTGAAAAGAAATGATCTGAGACAAAGCAAGAGGATCTAATTTCTCTTGAGGATGCTCTAAGTGGGGGATTGTCTAAGAGGACCTACCACATACCTATGTTAGTATTATCTTACAAATTAGTAAAGAGGGAACTCTGGATGTGAATTTCTATTTAAAACTTTTCAGTTCCTTCCTGTAAAAGTAAATGCCACAAAATCTCTTATTTTCTTGCTGTAGATCAAGAAAGTGTTTCCAAGTCTTACTTAATGTTTTTTCCTACTTCTTACTTAAAAGTTATTTAACCAAAGCAGACTGTTCTAATTCTAAGCTATTTTTGATTACGTCCTTCCGTATACCTTTATTTTGAGCTTGGGCTGGAAAAAAGCAATGGTTTCAAGATGTTTCAAATGATTTCTAATGGGTTTTCAATGTTACCACTTGTGACTCTAAATATTAATTTCCCTGGAATTATAGTCATTTACTTTTATTGTCTTTAAGACACTCAGAGATTTAAACTGATGCTGGTTGCAGCTAATTTTGATTAATATACAATTCATTTGTTTAGTCAAAAATGGTTTCTGGAAAAACTGGTTATATTTCATGGTAATTATTCTTGGAAAGTGTTAAATAAGACAGCCAGAGGCAATCTGATAGACTTGATTATTGTCATGTTGTTTATTGGTTTACTCAGCCTTGCTCTACATAAGCAATATCGTTTTAAAGAATGTCAGGCAAAGAGTTGATTAGTAAAATGGCACCTCTGGAGAGAAAACACTTGGTGTTATGGCAACAGCTACTCAATCTCAGCAGGAGCTTTCTTCATTTAGGATTTATTTTAGCAGGACTTAGTGCACCTTCAGGGAGGAGAAATGCTTTTTTTAAACGTGAGATTTTACTGAGTTGACAAAAATATAATGGTTATGCCTTTTCTCTGAGTAGTTTAGTACTTCTTGTGAGACAGGTTGTCTATCAGCAAATTATTAATGAGGAGATCTTTCATGTGAATATTCCTTTTTCTGCAATGTTCTCTGGCTTCAGTTTTCGTGAAAATGATTCAGAGGAAGTAGCTGATTTAGACTTGGAATGGAAGTCACTCCATTTACGTATTAATTGTTTAAAAGACTGCACATAAATAAACAGAATTGTTGATAGCCAGTTTTCAGTAGCTTCAGAGAAAAATTAACCTTTTTTCCTTTCAAGTAGTGTCTGCTTTTCTAAAGAATAAATAGACACTTTTAATGTATTTCTATTTTTAAAAATATAGATCATGTCAAAATGGAATTTTATCCTATAATTTCTAGCATGTAGTCAAATAGAAAATAGTATTAATCTACAAAATATTCTGTGTAAAGATATTATTTCATAAATATTTATCTTTAGATTGACTGCATGGCAAATTTTCAGTTTAGTCAACTATAGTCACACAATATGAGGGAACAGGAGAAATAATGTGGGACTATACTTCAACTTGTCTCACCTCATTAAGATACAAATTTCAGAATAATTTTGAAGGAAAGTTATTAAAAGCATAATTTGAAACATGTAAAACAGGAAAATTGCAACAAAACTTTATCCAAGATTACCACAGATGACCACAAATGAAGTGAGCACATTCACTTCATTAAAAATTTCAGATGTAGAAAAAAATTGTTAAATGAGTAAATAGACTTCTTTGATCAACTGTGTCAACAAACATCAACAGAGGTCAGCCGGGAACTCACTGAGGATGGAGAATAATAAAACGATAAGAAAGGGCCTATGTTAACAGAAGATGACAGCATTAAATGGCTTGGACTCAGTCTGGGATGAGGTTATAAATTGTGAATGTTAAGAATGATTTTGGAAACATTCATGGTTAGTAGTTTTATAATTTGCCTTAGCATACAAAGAAAGGTGTGCTCTGATTAAACTGCTTATTGAAAAACAGAACTAATTTGCATCTGAGAACTGATGCAAATGAAATGGGTTAAGACAGAAAAGCAGTGTCATAGTCATAGCGACTAGCAAGAGTATCTGCTATAGGCTTGTAGTGCCTAGTGCCTATAGCTTATATTTGCTAGATACAACAGATAGGAAAACCTTCTGTGCTCATCACAGAGAGTCTGAGCCATGTAAAAGTGATTTGAAGCTTACTGGAAAAATATTTCTAATAGGAATTAAAAAGATAACAATACTATTTTGTACTAATTCATGTTAGTCCCAGAGGGAGCTAAATGATTTCTTGGTGGATGAACCCCCTGGGAGTGTTATTAGGTTTTGTATATGCTATAATTAGGGTTGATGAGGCTATCTTGATTTTAATGAGCTTCTTGACTTATGCTTTTCCCAGCTTGTATCATAGTTCATTTTGATATAAAACTGTCTTTTTTTTATTTAAAGTTGATCATTTTTGCTGACTTCAGGAAAATTGGATGTTTTTGTTGCTTTATAAACTAGCCATACACAGGGTTTTGTCAAAGTAACTAAAAAAGTAACTCATATATTGAGTTGCTTTGACTCTTGACAAATCATAATTCAGACAAACCATAATGTACAAAATGTCCTTGCCTGGGAGCATGCCACTTCAGTCAGCAGCCATCATAAATAGAAAGGACAGCAATGCCAGATTGTTTTGAAACAATTAATTTGGTACCCAATATATCGGAAACAGATGGAAGAAAAAAACTACAGGGAAAAAAATCTATGAACTGGGAGCTTTTAGAAAGTTTCTGAAAGAAACCAAAATATTTAGTGTGTTCTATAAAAAAATAGCATTTCTTTTTGTTTTGGATTATATATCTGAAACCAATGAAATTCTTGTGAATGTAAAAAGGTAATTTATTTGTTGCATTCTGTCATTTACATAGATTATATATTTTGAAGAAATAAAAGTTCATAGATTAGTTAGTAGACTTAGTCTTCCCTTCAAACTCTTCATGAGTTCTGTGTCACTGAAGACATAGCATTAACAGGTATGTTTTACCCCTTTCCAGAATCACTTTAGCGATAAGAGAGTTCCTTGCTATATTTACTGCTAGATTTATATAACTATTGCATGTCATCACTGATGTCAGTATGAAGATGTAAAATATTTCTACTGATTCTACTGACTGACTATAAGAAAGATCATTAGGTTCTGAAATATGAGTAGGCTTTCTATATACTAGTAAAGCTTTGCAAAAAGACTGTGAGTTTGACAGTTCTGACATTTTTTTTTGCATAGATCTTTAAACACTGTTATCAAGATAAATTGGTCTGTCTCCTTGATATCACAGTTGGTAAATTTATAAATTTATAAGCAAGCAATATTAGAATGAAACTGGGAGTGCATCTTGATGCATCTTTAAGTGCTACTTTGACTCTTGTATGCAACTTTCAGTTGACACTGGTAAAATTTTCTTCAGTATTACGGTCATTTCTGTTGCAGACCAGCTTCAAATTTGTGGGTGATAATGTTCCCTTTCAGGATTTTGTACGTAAAAAAAGGCTTATTTCTGATGCAAAGACACAATTTATGCTTTTACAAATCTGTACAAGAATATATATATTTATATAAAAATAAAAAAATATATATATATATAAATATATATATATTTATATATAAACAGAGTAACTATCTTTCTAGAAGATCCTTAGAAGCAGTACTCATGTACAAAGCTGTTGTGAAATACAAATGTCTTCCTTCTTACTTATTGTTGCAGGGTTTTTTTTTAAAAAATGCTTCTTTACTGAAATCTGTTGTCTTCTGCTGAAATCTGAGTGTTAAAAGAAAGTATAAAAAACTCTTGACAGTTTAGGGAATGTTTTCTTTCTCTCTTTGTTGCTGCTTTTAGTGTATAGAGCAAATTCTAGCTTTTTTTTTCCAGAATTTTCTTTGAGAAATTTTCACCTATAGACCATGTTTACAGAGATAAATTTAATGACAATGATAGCAGAAACCGTTATCATAAAATCATGAGATTGGTACCTTATGTGCTTGCTGTAATCCCACTGCGCATTCTGAAAGTTTTGGCCCCAAATCTGTGTTTGGCTAATATAATGATCACTTTTTTTTTTTTAAGCATCTGTGATTGTCCATATTGTGATTACAAAAGTTTCTTTGTACCCAACAGAGAGTTTATATAAGAAGCCTCCATGCTGGGAAACTTATTGGGTTATTCAAAACTTGAAACTAAGTGCAATTTTTAATAAAAAATTCTTAACCTCATATGAGAAATATACATTTCTGTCAGAGTTTGATTCCTAGCTATTTTATTCATTCCTGGTAGTAATAGTTAAGGCTGGCTAGTAAGTTTTAATGAACAGAAACTGACTTATCAAAGAATATAGAGTGGGTGGATGAGTAATCTACATTAAATTTTTAGGGTGAGATGGCATTTCTTCCAGAACTATTTTCTAGTACTCATCTCTTATTTTGATTTAAAATTGCATAGTGACTACTCTGAGTTTCTTCCTCCAGCTTAGAAACTCCTGACTTTGGAAGGTCTATATCTGTTACCTGTCCCCCTTCAGTATTCTTACTATGTAGTCTTGCTGATTCCAAGCTCTGACATTAATTTCATTTCAGTAATTTCTGTTTTGGCAAATATGTCTGTGGCTGACTAAATGACTCCAGACTGCTGTTCTTGTTGGTTATTATTTCCTTTCTGCTTTAGCGATTTACATTGATTCTCATCTGTTTTGTTTACTTAATTGACTGAGTCACAAAAAAAAAAAAAAAGCTTAAGACAAGTAATATGTGTTTCCAGTTCTGTTCTGTAAAAATGACTCATTTTAATATTTTTTTTTTGGTGATGGAACAGTGTGTTTATAAGTCTTAAGGCCTATGAGGACAAGTTAAAAGGAAAGAGAGAATCAGAATTCAAAATGACAAATCATAAAGTTTTTTTTGAGGAATCAGCAAGATAGAATAAAAATAAAAGAAAAATGCTTTCAAGAAGGAGAAATCAAAATGAGAACATATCTACGTAGGCAGAGGTCCAACAAAAGAGGTTTTGGAACGTAAAATACCTACCAAATACCAAAAACTTTGTAAAGGAAAAAGGCAAATATTATTCTGAAATGCACAGATAAGTATACAGTCATAAGCTCATGATGGTCATTCATAAACCAGTGCAAGTAACCTCTACTATATACATACCAATAAATTTTGTCTGGTTAGCCTTTCACAGTTTGGGAGAATTAATTTTAAGAAAAATGTAGTCCAACAGGAAAGGCCACAAAGAAGCAACAAGATAAAGAGTTGAAAATTTTGCATGTAGTAAGAAATTGTTTTCCATGTCACACTGGGGAAGGATGGGAAGAAATCAGCTGAGAATTACAATAAATTAATATTGGTGCAAAAAAAAACATTGGCTGTTAAGACTCAATTAGCAATTCGTTTAGGAAGTGATGAAATATTGGCTGCTATGGACTCTTCTACAATGGAGATTTTTAGAAAATGGATACAAGAGTGCTATAGTAGAACCATGTAGAACCGTATAGTAGAACCTTAATGCCTTAGGAATACAACAAAAGATATGATCAGTCCCAAAACTGTAAGAGATAGTAATTCACCCACATCTCTTTCTGATTACTCTGAATTCAGGTACTTTCTGCTTTACTCTTGATGTCTACCAAATCTTAGCCTCTTAATAGCTCACTCTTCCCACTTTGCCACTCTCATCCAGTTATTTGATCCTGGAATGTTTTTTTCATTTTATGATGTTACCATCTCAAATTTTCATCTTACTAGCACGAAAATTGTATTGTCCTTGACCATAACTCTGGCACTGAATTTATGCCATTCAATTTTGGAATATCTTTTAACATTTTTGTCCAATGTTTGCATGACCCCTGTTTTCTCTCATCTATGTTTTTTTGTCTATATACTTTTATTCTTTATCTACCAGAAAAAGATTTATTTATTTCCTCTCTCTTACCTGCATTACTAATCCTGTCTGTGACTCTCCTGTTTTGAGTTCTCAAAATTCTTTTCTGTTTTCAACAGAGCATCCTCTTTTTTCTTTTTACTTTTATTTCTCAAATTTCTGCTGCCTGTTGTGTAATCTCAGCCTGTATTTTTTCTGTTGAAGTCTTAATTATTTGGCTTTTATATCAAACCTTTTTTTCAGTTGGTTATCCAATCTCCAGTTCCCCTTAGAATTATATTACATTACATTTTAAATGTGCCTTTTTCTCTCTCTCCCTCAGTTCCCTGACATCTTGCTTGTGGAATATACAATATCTTTCCTATCTCTATATAGTTCTCCTAGAATGCATTTGTTTTTCCCAGCTCTAACAGCTTGCTTTTAATTAAAAGAATGAAAATCATCTCCCTGAGTGGCTCTCTCTTGACTCATGAAATGAATGCAACCATTGGAGGCAGTGACACATCAACTGCATTTGAGGAGAATGATAAATTCATTTCCATAAATCTCTTTAAAAAGTGGAGAATCTGAATAACATGGTTATGCAATGCAAAGTGTAGGCAGACAATTTCCTTTGTCTTTTATCTTTTTCTCCTGGGAAAATAAAAAAAATGACAAATGCAAAGAAAGGTTATATGACAGGCATAATTGATTGGCCTCACTTTTCACTTTTTCATTTGCTTCCTCACACTTCCATGCAGATAGATTATTCAATAGTATTCTGTAGTGGAGTTCATATTTTACAAAAACATCTGCTGACACCTTCAGTGAAGTGACAGAACTGGACAGACTCCCAGACAGTGACCATAAACCCTTTCCTGTAATGCTCTTATTTTTACTGGAATATTCTTTTGAAATAGTAATTCTGAATGGGGTTCAGAAATATTTGCTTCTTAGTAAACTGTAAGACTTCTGCATACTGGCGACATCACTGATCTACTTAGAATATAGCTCAAGACATAATTGTGTTATTTTAATTTTAAGTCAGAAGGTGATTTTATGCACAAGTTCGAAAGTCCACTAATATAGCAAGAATGGCGTACTTTGTAATATTATACAATACTCTTGACTTTAGCTTTGCCTACTTATCTCAGCAGGATATGCTCTCTCTCCAGCTCTGCAGAGAAGGGCCTGGACATCATTGTGGATGGCAAATTGCCCATGAGGCAGCAATGTGCCCTTGTGACCAAGAACCAGGCCCAGCACAAGAGGAAGGCTGAGGTACTGGAAAGAGTCCAGCGCAGGGCTACGAGGATGATCAGGGGCCTGGAACATCTTCCCTATGAGGACGGGCTGAGAGAGCTGGGCCTGTTCAGCCTGGAGAAGAGAAGGCTGAGAGGGGATCTAATCAGTGTATATAAATACCTTATGGGAGGGAGGGAGGAGGATGGAGGCAGCCTCTTCAGTGGTGGCCAGCAATAGGACAAGAGGCAATGGCCAGAAATTGAAGCACAAAAAGTTCCACAAAAACTTAAGGAAAAATTTCTTGACAGTGAGGGTGACAGAGCACTGGAACAGGCTGCCCAGAGAGGTAGTGGAGTCACCTTCTCTAGAGATCTTCAAAACCCCTTTGGATGCAGTCCTGTGCTACATGCTCTAGATGACCCTGTGTGTGCAGAGGGGTTGGACTGGATGATCTCTAAAAGTCCCTTCCAACCTTAAGGATTCTCTGATTCTATGATTCTGTCTGCACTGTAAGCTGATTCAGAATCAAATATTGCCTGATTTGCTGGATTTCAGAGGGACGGCCATACCCTGCATTAAAGGTATTGACTAGGATGTAGTGGATGCTGTAATATGCTAGGTTTACGTACCCCATTAACATAGGTTAACATTAATGTAGGTTAATGTGTTAATGTAGGTTAATGTAGGTTAAGACATCAAACTTGATGTGGTATTTTTATCATTTCTCATATTTCCAATGCCTAATTCTGGGCACTGCTTAGTTTCATGTCATGAAACAGAAAAAGAAGGAGAAGGGGAAGGAGAAGGGAAAGAGAAAGGGAAAGGGAAAGGGAAAGGAGAAGGAGAAGGAGAAAGGAGAAGGAGAAGGAGAAGAAGGACAAGTCCTTGGGTGTAACTCCCATAGAAGTGCCACTCAAAGTAGTGGGAAGTTTTCAAATTAGAAGAATTAAACTTTCTCCTTTTTTTCAGAGGCTCATACAAAAATAAGAAACATAACTAGTAAAAGTGAGCCTAGCTGCTATAATTTAAATGTGACATTTTAAAGGGAGGCCTATGAAAAGGATTCTCTAAAAAGCAACAGATATTGTATGTCATCTAATTGTGTCTTGCCGAGATAGCCTTTCCACAGCTTTCCAGTAGTTTCGATAGTTACCTGTAAGAAAACAGATATGACCAGCCTCAAAAATGTTAAGAATTCCAGTCTGTTATTTAGAAATTTATTAATTCTGTTAATATTTTTCACATCTCATATATACCTACCTTACCAATATAAGTGCAGTATTTCTATAGCGATTGTCCTTTGAAGTTTTACATTTTATTTTTATGCTGAAGCATAGGTAAATACCATGCAAATCCTCCTGATCTTACTTAAAGTCTGTCATAACGTTGGTTTAAGTATTTTTTTATATTGCCATTAATAATGATAATAAGCTTAAAGTTGTACCAAGGTGGGATTCAATCTGGTCTTTATTTGATTGTTTTTTAATTAGAAATGCAAAGCAAACATGGAGAAGCTGGTGGAAGGGGGAGGAGAATTCTATAATATATTATCATACTTTTGTGTGGTTCCAAAATTGTGTAGGTAGCCATTGGCTCTATTAGAAAGAATGCAACAAAATTTCAAGTGAAACGCTATAATTAAATATGCAAGTGTTCATGCTGGATTTATGCTTCAGCATCTTCTGATTGAGGTTTTGAATAAACTTATAATTTAGAAGTTTCAGGATAACCAGAAAGAAAAAATATATCTATTTATATTGCTTGGTTTCATAGCCATAGGTCTTTAACATCTAAACCATCAAATTTCTCATATCTCTACAGTAAACCACTATAAGAATGAAGACAAAATTTTGTGTATGTATCAATATCTTCAGTGAAAGGCTTTCTTTCAGAAAAAGGGTACTGTATGTAGAATACATGGGTACTGGGTACCCAGGTATATCTAGTATACCTATATCTATATCTATATTTTCTGCAGTGATGAAATAACTAATGATTAAATCTGTCTACAGTGATGAAATGGCTAATAATTATGACTTTGTGGTATTAAGACTCATTCATAGCTATTAAATCAGAGAATGAGCTGCCTTTGTTTTCGTGTTTGTCAAATACTAAAATCAAAGCTAAGTCCTTTTCCATGGGTGTTTGCTACACAATGATTAAAAATCTTCCACTTTTATATTCTCATTGGTTGCTGTAGATAATATCTGTTATATTAAATTTTCTTTTTCAAGTGTTTCTTTAAAAAGTAACAGATATAAGGTAAAAATGAGGAAATACAAAACTTTAGTGTATCTGAAAGACTCTAAATATTAAAAAAGATGCAGAAGAAAAATATAATATGAAACCTGCTTTTTACGACATACACAATTGCAATAAGTAGTCAAACAGATTCAAATCAAATCAAATAGATTTTAGATTCTTTCTGGACAGTGTTATCACAGGATTAATATTCCTTCCAATCTTCTATGTTCTTGTTCTTACCACTGCTGTAAATATTAGTCAGATTTTCAGAAAGAATAAGTATACTCTTATTATGGTTATGGTGGTTAATATGACTTTGTTAAGTTCTTATCTAATTTTAATGGAGTCCTTGCCATGGATTAAGTATCTGCTTTCTGCATATATCATGTGAAGACAATGATCAGAAATAAATCTCAAGAAAATTGTTATTTTAGTTTTATTTGGGTCTCTTTCTACTCGTGTCAGAAGAGCAAACATACATAGCTATACATACTGCTATAGAGAAAAGAAAGGGCTGATTTTTCATTCAGCACCTCCAGCTAAGAACACTTCTATTTTTTTTTCTTCTTCTTTCAGAAAGATTTCTACTGAATTTTGGATTCTTTGTGGTGTATTGGATTTTTACTTCTGAAGGAAGTACCAGAACGCAAATTTGGAGCAAGAGCCTAGTTCAGAGAAATGTGAGGACAGAAATCTTTACACTTTGTAAAGTGTAAACATTTACTTAATGTTTGCAATGATTCACTTACTATCTGGTAATTTTTGAAATGTCTCAGGGGATCATGGGATGGTGATGCCAAAAAATCATTGTCCTTTGTAACTCGCAATAAGCTGGCAGGAGACTCTCACAATAGTTAGTCATGCAAACTAAATGTGATGTTTCTAATCCAAGTAATGTGTCATAAGTCCAAAATTCAAGAAAATATCAAATTCTTTCCTTCTCAAATGACATATACAATTTGTTTTGAATTCTCCAATGTGTGATTTATAACTTTGATTCTCAGTGTGTGATTTTTAACTTGCATTCTCAAAGTATATTACGAAATTTGACCTTGCATTACATCTTTTATATACATTTGATAAGTAGTATAATGAAATCAGTTGATTTGCAAGAATATGATTAATAGGAACAGCTACTGACAGGTAGTTTACAGGCTTCATACAAAGTTAGAAAAAGCAGAGACAAGAAAATAAACATATTCACTATCATATGATTCTAAAATGATTTTGCCAGCAAAAATGAATTTAATTAATTAAAAAGACTTTTTCTTTTATTTGTGTGTGTGGGAGGATAGTGGATTATATGACTACAAACATCCTTTTGCTTCCATTTTTGTCAAAGTTAGTTGCATGTGTTCCAAATTAGAAAGCAAAATGGCAAAAGAGAGATAGATTTTTTTCAGTGGTGTGCAGGTCTTGCCTTGTTCAGATTCGTGTTGAGGTTTTTTTTTCATATTGGTTTGTCTATCAAGTCTAGAAATACACAGCCTTAGAAATTACAATAGACAAAGGAAAAAGATTATTAAGAAAACAAAAGAGATGCCTTTTAGATAGATATAATTTTTAAAATTAACATAAAAGTTGTGATTTAAAAGATATTAGAGACATCTGTTTAGAAAAAACTTTCAGTAATAGGAATTACATGCAACAAAAACACAACACTTTTTTTTTTGCTGGATATCTTAACATCAAAGCATCAAAGTTAACATTTTCATTCCTTAAAGCAATTAACTATTTTGAGAGATCTCTCCCACATATATAAGCATATATCATGTATTACCATTTAGATTTATAAAATATGAGATTTGACATAATTTGTCATAATACTACAGGACAATGCGTGTGTCAGAGCCATAGCAGAAAGCAGGAGTTTTTCAGAAAGGGGAATGTATAACATCATATGTGTTTTTTAGCCAACATAGCTATTCTCATGACAAATATGGTACCTTTGGTTCTACCTTTGTGGTAGAACTATATATTTTCATTTTGGGGTAAGAAAGCTATTTTAATAGGTTACTGCAGAGTGGGATTCTGTGATATTTTGGAGCTAGGTCAGATCCTGACTTGAAGCAAATGCCAAAAATGAGGCAGCAGGAGGAGCAATAAGGATAGGTCTAAAAATGGTTGGACTCTGACACAAATAATGTAAACCAGATTTTGTGATATGTTAATTGGAAAGCAGTGCTCTGTGGAAAGAGGATTTTTGAGACATCAGGTCATGCTGAGTCACTGTAATAACACTCACTGAAGAAAGACTATGACTTGAGAAAATAGGACGCCTGCTTCTCTGAGCACTCGGAAGACATTTATACAGAAGAAGCTGTAGGAAGATGCTTCAGAAAGCCAAGCAAAAGCAATAATTTCTTATCAGAAACTGTGAATTTCTTTTCTGTCTTTTAGTGCAAGAAAGATCTGGCTAGGAACAAAGCATGTATGATCTGGTTAGCATAGGTTACATGAAGAGGAGTTAGAGATTTGTCCCGCTGTAATATGTGATGCTGTAGGACACTTGCAGCAGATCATTTGTGTTCTTAGTGAAAAGTTGCTCAGGTGATTTAGTGCTATGTGAAAGACTTATTTTACATGTAACATCACTTGATTCACTGAATGGATGTGATTGGTCTTAAGATGGGCAGAAACAGAAATGATATCCAGTAAAGAACCATTGTTCCAGGGGAAAGAATACATAGAGGATCTTCAGATATCACAAATTTCTGTTCAGTTTGGTTAAGGTAATGCTCTTAAACTAGTCTGAAAGCCGGCTACTTTACTGACCACTTTAGGTGGATAATGGCAGTTTGAAGGTTTGAGGGAAAATGAATTTTGTGGTACACCACGGCAAATTTGTCCTAGTAGAGAGTAATGCTCTCCATACTAAATGAAGTTTTTGCCTTCTAGTACTGAAAATCGGCTCTAAACAGGCATTCCTATACTTCATATTCTATGTATGTTTTGTCATTTGTTGACCTCAAGACAACTGTTTTTGAAGGAATTGAATCCAAAAGTAAAAACAGCCTTCAGTTGTATTTGTAGAACACCAAGTCCACAGGAACATTGGTTTTGAGAACAATTTTGGGGCACTTTAGTGTAAATCTAAGTGATGTTAAATTGAGTAAGAAAAGGAATTGTTGTTTCTGTAGGGTGTTGAAAACAGAGAAGGGAAAACTGCCTAATTATTCACATATATAGATGCCTTTATGAACCCCCTGAGAATTGCAAACATGTTTCCTAATTATTGGGAGACATACTGTACTGTCTCTTCTTACCCCCACATCAAACACAATGTTTTAGAAATTGGTAATCAATTGAGATTTTCCTTTAGAGACAAGCTTGCTTCCTACTCAGTTATTCTTAGCCCATAAAATTGTGCTGACAACTGGCTGAGTCATATCTTTTATGACCCTGCCAAGAGCCGTACTGAAAACACAGAGAAGGAAGATATAAAGCAAAACCATGTGCACTAGCTCCATAATTTAATCAGATAATTATCCGTAACATTAACTATTGATATAAATCCACATTGTGAATCAGTAAGTGTCACACTAAGGATATTCTGGTGAAATGGTCAGTTGAGCTCTAGGGAGTGAAGTCAATGGCCTATACTTCGGTCATGGTGTCATTAGCAATATCTGGTGGTCCGCTAAGATTTTCAGCTGCATGAATTTCTGTAAGGGCAAAAGAATGTCTTCCTCTAGAAACATGACAGGGCTTCTTGAATTATTTTTTTTCTATGTAAAGTAGATCACAAATAGATCATAAGCCTGAAAAAGACCACTTCGGGGCTGGTTATTGTTGGTCAAGCTCAGACAATCTGATCTATCCCCATGTCTCCGTTTTATTTCACTGCTTTTTTCCAGTTATAGCAAAATCTCTTACCTCAACCCACAAGCATATGTAAAAGAGGCAAGATTTCATCATGACTGTGATGTCACTTAACTTCGCGGTTTCTGAGGCTCGACTGCTTCTGTGCGCAAGTTTATTATTAATAGGCTTTTTTTTGAATAACTGTATTCTTTATATGCTAATAAAGTGCCTGTTATCACAAAGATAGCATATATATGCATTTACTGTTCATACAAATGCATGTTGTTGTGTCTGTTAACCAATGTGTAAATTCAACTGGTACAAAATGTCGCAACAAAGCTGAAGTAAACTGATGGGGAATTTACTTGCTTTTTACTGTTCAGTGCATCTACCTGAAGTAGAATTAATGGATATTTGGTTTTACATTTTAATTTATGGTTAAAGATTAAAAATTGGTATGGAATTATCTTTTTTTCAGTAATATTTTGTGGCTAGTACTCTTCTCCCATATTTTTATTTAGCGCGTTATTGCAATTCCTAACTGTTTACTTGCATACTTACATATATATAAATGCATTTTAAACATTTTACACTTGTATTGTTCTTGCCTAGTTCAGCATAATTTCCATGCTTAAAGTTTGTTGTTCAGTTAATAGTTTTACCCCAAGGTAATCTGAGTCTTGTTAAGATATATATACAAAGAAATAATGACTTGCTTTTGCTTTGTGGCTAAGCCTTTTCAAACAGAATTTCAAGTTAGCCTCAAGGCTAATGTTCCTCTCTAGTAGAGACCGTGTGGTTAATGGTGGATCTTTGTGGCTGGGGCGGATATCTACTAAAATGTACTTAAATAGATTTTTTACTGGTGATCTTTTTCATGAATGTGGAACTAAATTTTCTGTCTTTGAATCTAAACTTAAAGAGATCATATAACAGTTTAAAATGCACATGCCATTCAGAAACAGACATTACAGTCAGTATGGCTGCTCTTTCTTCTCATTTCTTCCTGGAAGATGTAGTGAAAAGAGAATATAGTGAGTTGTTTCTGTGCTGTAGATCCATATACACAAGAAATTTTCAGGTTTCTGTCATTGTTTGAGCAGCGGGAAAAAAAATTCAAAAAGCTCTTATTACATATTGAAGTAATGCTTCTCCTCCGTGTTGTTGTTATATTTTGGCTTTGATGTTTTTCAGCAAAAGCCAAGGAAAGGATAAGGTAAAATATAATAACTTGTCAGAGGAGACCACAGAGATGGCAATCTCAGTTTATCTTCTATGTATCAAGCCTATGATTAGGACTCCACAACTCATCCCAGCCAGGAGACCAGAGCTCAAGTTATTCTTCTGCCTAAGAAATGTCATCATACATTTCTGACCTTAATGAATGCTCTACCTACTGTTTTACAAGGCATGTAGCTGAGAGCTTTTCAAACCTCCTCTTTTAATATTGTTCTATTGCTACTGTATTTCAAAGCTCCTTTAGCCCAGATTCTTTATTTTTATTGGTGCCACTATTGTAAGAAATATTAAGTGTTTGGCCTCTAGAAGATTTTAAGGAAAAAAAATGCTCCAAAATGAAATACTTATAGCATGAAGTATTTATCATTATTTGGTTCCCACTTATCCATTCAATGTATGAGAAAAGTGTTAAAAAATATTTTAACAAATCAAATATGCACTAACTTTTGTTTTACAGAAACATGCATATGCAGTCCCATGCAGGAAGTTAGCATTACACTCTTTTACTGCAGCATATGGTTCTGTAAAGCCTGGGATAACACATAAGCCTTCAGATGTCATAACCTTTTGTAAATGGAGAAAGTTTTTGCCAGATCACAAAGAACTCCATCCGTTCAGTGTTTGAACCATCTGTCTACTCCCGTGGAAGCATCAGCTAATTAAATACAAAGTTGCAAACATTTCTTAGAATGATTGTTTTCTTCCACTGCCTTTTCAACCAATGTATCCAGCTTTGGACATTGACTCAAGCTGAGCAATACCTTACTTGAAAATAGTACTAAAGAAATGAATGGTAGCAGGTGTACTGTAAATTGAATATTTGAAAGAGAATTATATTTCAGAATCTGACCCAAGAGACTGACCTTTTCATGGCCATGCTTTGCAAAATTTCACCCTTTATTGGAGTTTAGGCCTGTACAATAAAGCATGAATGCTTAATTTCACAGGAGATAAAAGGAGTTTTAATTTTTTTAATGTTTTAAAGTGAAAACTGTAGGTAAGTTTAGATAGCATTTCATATTCCAGCTGCTTCAACAGAAATCAAAAAAAAAGAGTTTGTTTTATATTTTATGGTGTAGATTTTTTAGGCCCTCATTTACCCATGAGGAAAAACTATATGGAGCAATAGTTAGCAATTATACTTGAAAATACTTTTTCTTGAGAATAGAGTAAGTTATTACATTGACTAAATTGTAACAGAATGGATTTTCTTTTTATTTTGATGGTATTGTGAATGTTGTCACTGTGAAAATGTATCTCCCACATGGTCACTGGGAAAGGAGTTGAGTGTGAGTTATGTAAGGGACATTTTATGTTTGATAGGTTCTCTCTCTCTGTTTCTGTGTGTGTGTCTCTCTCTCTCTCTCTGTATCTATCTGTCTCTCTCTTTTAAGTAAGAAAAATACCTGTTTTAACAAAATAGTTGTCTACAAGATTTATTAGGTCAACAGTGAGTAAATTTTTATTTTTATACATTTAATTCAATTTTATTTTTATTTTATTTTTATACATTTATTTTTATACATTTAATACATAAAAATACATTTTTAAATTTATACATTTTTAAATGTATAAAAACAGAGAGAAGATAGACTTAAAATAACCAACCACTGGATATCATCTGTCATTTGTGGAATGAGAACCTCTTTTTGTTTTCTCTGGATTGAAACTGAATAAGACAAGACAGGAGTTTTAAGTTACGTTTTCAGAATCGTAGGAAAGTGCTCCATCTTTCCTCTCTTTGGTCCTCTGGGACTTCTTTTGCTTACTCTGAATCTTGTTGGTCTCATTCTGAAGCTGAATGGAATAATGTTGAAATGTTCCCATTCTTGTAGAATTGTAAAACCATTTCCTGCTCAGTTCTACCCTCAGCCTTTAACTTTGTTCACTCAAAGAGAACAGTGTTCCACATGTTCTCTCTGAGTAAAGATCATTAATGTATTAAGAATAGTTTGATGAGAACAATGTATCCTTTTAAACAGTGGCATATACAATTTGTTGTTGTTATTGTTATATTGTAAGGATTTAAACCTTTAAAATGCAATGAGTTAGAGTGCTTGCAGGTGTTTCCATGATAGGCTCTCCTAGGCTTCGGCCTTGATGTGAGCCAAGAGCAGCAGTGTGAGTAAAAGGCTTATGACTTGCCTTGTTAGATTTATGACACTGGAAAATCAAAACTTTGAGATAAAAATACAGCAGGTAAGGCAAACAGTACGTACCTTGTGGAGTGTTTTGCACCTTAGTGCTCTCCACACGCTGGAAGTAATAATCTAGGCATCCTAATGAATCTTATTGTGTGCAGCAGTTTTTTAATGATAAAATGTTTTAGCCTCCAAGCTTGACTTTTTGAAATGTGACTAGAAAGAAAATAAAATGAGGAGGAAAGGAAAAGGAAGCTATGGCATTTCATCTTTAGTCTTTTTTTCTGTATCTAACGTGGATCTGCTATGGGCCTGCATTATCTGTACCTTTGGCTTCTGTGCTGCTTGAGTACTTCTTAAACAAAAAGCAATTTATATTACTGCTCTGTTTTATAGTCTTCAGAAATAGCATTGCCCTTTGTCCCCCCCCCCCAAAAAATTTTTTTTTTGCACACAATCCAACAAACAAATCTTAAGTAATTATATGGATGGCTCATAATTTTGAGCCACCTTTGATCTGGAAAGAAAGATTCTCACCAAATAGTTATATCTTCTTGCCTATATGAATTTACTTCATTGTGATCCTTAAGCTTGGAAGACAGATCATGAAGTCTTTCAGATTCTTTTTATTTTTCAGTCGCTTACTTTAAGATATTTTATTAAAGCAGAATTACTATTTGTGCAGAGTCTTGAACAGCTAAATTTAAGGAGATATTGTGATCTTTATCCCTCTATGGGATAAAGATCCTCTTTGGATATCCCACAATATCCAAAAAGTTAAAAGTTAAATTCTCATTTTATCACAGAAACAGTAATAGAATAAATGCTTTGGCAAAACTTTGCCTATTTGCATGATCAGTAATTCCTCTTCACTTTTATGCCTTCCTAAAACCTGTGCATACACACTCTCTGTGTTGCTGTGTGCTGTGTTTGCATCGTGGTATATCAATAACAATGATACATTATTCAGTTGTAAACTGAATGCGCACTCAGATAAGAACTTGGTTTTCTCCTGTGCATTTGAAAGGGATTTTTTTTTCTTGGTCAGGCAAGGACTGTTTTTCCTTTGTGTGTGAGGTTTTTTTTTGGTGACACTTAGAACCTAATTCAGAACGGTTTTTTCAGGAGTTTCCCATCTCATTTAGAACAGTGATATATTTATTCTAACACTACTGCCACTTTCATTAGATAGTAAAAATCTGTGCGTCTATTCTTTCTTGTTTTGCTCATTTTTGTTAGGCACAGCTTATTTTTTGTTTTGATTTCTTTTTCTTTTGCTCTTCTTTCGTCATTCTCCTTCTTCTAACCTAATTATTATCACATTTCTGGGAAGCAAAAGGATTCAATTATTCTAGTGACATAGGGCTTGAAAACTAACAGAGCTAGTGCTTATTTGCATGATGACTTACTTCCAGTCTTTGTTTTAAGCTTTGGGATCTTGAATACGGTTTATACTCATACTTGTTCGGAAGGGAAAAATGTTTCCTTTTCACTGAAGGCTTACAGGAAACATATCCTGAGTATCTCCTCCTGCTGAGAACAGGAAATAAGTGTGAGGACTGACCTCTTAGCTTGGGTAGGAGCATACCATGAGAATCGAGGACGTTGAGTCATCCTTGTTATAAATGCAGTGGTGGAAAGCAAAATGTCTCATGGCTAAAGAGGGTAATTCCAGGTTAGGGGTCTGGCTGACGTTTGTCAGAAGCAAACTTTTGTGGCGAGTAAATAGAAGGGGCTCAGGGGCTCTATGCTGCTGGAAGTGATATTTGCAATAGAGAGTGAGAGAAAAGAAACCTGCATAAATGCCAATTTCACTAAATAATTGGCATTACTATTTTCAGTGCTTAGGAGTGTTTTTAGCATGTGAAATTGTATAGCACAGGCCAAATTCAATTCTGTGATCATGTTATAAATGCCATGTTTCATTTTCTGATAGTTAAAATTTTTGACTGTACATACCATTACTATGGCACTTTGATGTATTTCATGGCTCTCTCTCAGAGTCTTAGAATTACAAAAAGAAAGGTATATTTTGTGTTCACACCTTTCCAGTGTGGGTGGATATTTTTAAATATAATTCTTGTTGGGGAAATTCTGATGCATAGACCTGGAATTGTGGTAGACAGATCACATTTGAAAAGAGTGCTTCTGGAGAGTAGTACATAGGTAGATTGAGGTGAGCATCCTCATCTACAGAAAGGGATATCTGATCCAAGATATCTCTGTCCCGCATAGCTATTTGTAGAGCTTCAGAATTTTCTTAAGCAAAATGTAAAAATACCCAAATTAACATTCATTTTGCTACTTTGATCCAAATTTATTACCAATTCCTCACATTAAAACATAACTTTAAGTGCAAATGCACATACATTTTATACATTTCTGGACAGATTTTGTCCAGAGTTACAAATTGATACTTGATATGAGCTGTGTAAACGGCCACCATATTTTACTGTACACCATATTAATGTGTTACATTATGAATTTTTTTTTGTTTATTTTCCACACAGAGGACAATGATAAAGGAGTTTCAGTTGGATAAACCTATAGAAATAAAGTGTGACATCTGTAGTAATGGGATGATGTGAGCACATTTTTACGAAATGGAGCCATTTTTACAAATGATTAAAAATGTTTGTTTTAGAATCTTGAATTGCATTTCTTCTTTTAAGAACATACTAGTTGATCATTTTCCTCTTCTGAAGACTTTGACCAAGTAACACATTTTAACTTAGTTTTTGAGTTACCTTCACGGAGCGAGACCTCAAAATTTAACCCTTCCCTCCCTTCACCTAAAAGCATCTGCTTAGGGCCACATCTCTGAAGTTAGAAACAGCAAGAACAAGGCAAGCACATTTCCTCCATATTCTCTTCTGCCCTCTAATTGCTTTCAGTTTGGGGATTTCTTGGCCCTGTTTAGTTTATTATCTCCTACTGTAACTCTTTTTTGAGTCCCTTTCTGATTTCCTCTGCAGCCCATGAAATTTTTTTCAAAGCCACTATATTCTGCGACAGGGAGCTTCACAAGTCTCTTGCTTTATACAAAAGACCACCTATTTCTTTATTTGCTCTGCCATTTTAGCTGATTTTTAACCCAGATGTGTCAATGATCTTACTTAGAGCCTTAGGAGAGGAAGGAGAACATCTGGAGACCTAAAAACTTAGATTAGCTTTATTGCCCAATGGAACATATCATGTGCTTCATATCATAACCTTTCTGGATCTAACCTTAGGTACTCCGAACTGCATCCAAAGTTAGAGGCTTAACTTACCCAGGGTGCTTTTTACTTCAGCAAGGGGAAAACCATGAACATATTGCATTAAGGTTTCTGAGCTGAAGCCTCCTATCCCTTCTGGAAATACATGCTGAAGCTGAGACTAAAATAGTAGTGAAAGCAAATCAAATTCAAAATTTGCATGAAAACACAGAAACATAAGGGATATGAACTTTGTCTTCCTCCAAAAAGGAAACAGTAGAAGCCTAGGGTAGAGAGGTAAAGCCAATATTTCTCTAAATGCTTTAGAGAGAAAACTGGACTCTTGGGGTCCGGACTCTTGGGTCCAGAAATGACTCTCCCCCACCCTTTCCATCACAAAACTTTACTACACACAATATGTGTTTTTAAAAACACATTTGCTTATTTTCAAGATTGTTATCTTCTTTCTTTTTTGGGGGGGAGGGAGCGGGGGTTTATTAAATAAAAACATACTTTAATGTATTGGCCAGAAGATGAAAAAAGAATGGATACATATGCATTTTTTTCAAAAAATATTAATTGCTCAAAACAATGTAATGTTTTTGATGTTTTTATTTATGCTTTTTGAACTCACTTGCAAAATTCACGTCATCTGGGACAGCTTGTTATGATAACTTATTTTAATCATTGTAATCTCTCCTTTAATTTGCTAGTTAAAAAAAAAGAAGAAAAATCCTAATGTTTTCAGCTCATCTACTTGATCATTTTAGATTTCTCAAGGTTGCTATCTATGTCAGAGTGCAGAAACATCAGACTTTCAAACTGGCAGCTGAGTCATTTTGGGTCTTTTTCTTTGCCTCTCTTTGGTAACACATCAAACAACTGTGTATGAAATTTGGCAGTGCACTGTGTTTACTGTGGAAATATACAGGCAATTAAATGGTTAATTCAGAGAGGAATTTTTTCCAAGACCTAAGTGCATAAAGAAGAGTGCTCTCCTTTAGTGAAGAAAATCTTTTAAACCATGTGCTACTCCCACTGTCCTGTATAAATGGTCTACTTGTAACTATATGCAAGCAAACATTCTTTCCATATTGTGCAGTTTAAAATACCTTCTTTAATACCCAGGGCAGGCTTCAGTTTATACAATACAGACAGCAGTATAGTGGGAGAGTATAAACTATGCTTAAAGTTACTTTGACTTATGTAGGACTTTTTTCCCTGACTATATTAGGAAAAAAAATGATCTTTTATGGAATAAAATGACTTATTTCAACCTGTGACCAATCTTAGTTGATCTAAACTGTACTGTAAAACAGTGAGGTGTTTCTGAGAGCTTTTGAAAAATATTTTAGAGGGAATAGTTTTGATTAAGCCAGTGTATATAATTTATCTTTTATTGTCCTAGTTTATCTAATAGAGAGAGAGAGAGAGAGAGAGAGACTGTCAAAGCTCAGTGATTTATGTTACGGCAAGTGAAGTCAAATTCATACCTGTCAGCATAACTTCTTTATATAATACCTCTGCCATAGACAAGCTTTCTGTGTCATTATTCAGATAATAAATCAAGATTTTTTTAAAAAATAGCAGAAGATTATCACTAGATTTGGATGATAATGATCAAGGATTTTTAAATGTTTTCTCTCTGAGACATGTGTTTGCGTGTGTGCTTTCTTAATAAAGTAGATTAAAATGTCATGATAGTGTTTTGAGTGTGAGGCTGAGACTGAAAAATTATACTGTTTTCCAAAGTGCAAGACATTTCTGACAGGAAAGACTCTCATATGCTGCTCTATTTTTATCAGAATAAATGTGGGGAAATTGATCTTTGGAATTCAGAACAATCACATGTACTATAAACGATGAGGGAAAATAACCACTTAGCATTGTCAGCCTATATAGACAGGCTTTTTTGATCATTCCTCTTTTAAAATAAATGCATATTTATCTTTCAATGATGTGGTACTAGTGACTAAAGTTTTTTAAATATATTTTTAAAGGTCTCCAGCATTGAAGACTCTACAACCACTCCAGGCAATATGCTCCAGTATTACACTATGCTTTTTTAAGATCCATTGCCTCTCTGCCCCTGCATATTTGACTCAAATCTTTCTTTGTGCAACTTAAATACATTACTGCTTATACTTTCTAACATGGAAAAGAAAATGTCCTTTTTTGTAGCAGTCTTTTACATATTTGAAAATTATTGCCATGTGTCTCAGTCTCCTCTAAATTTCTTTAATTTCTTTCAATCTTTTCTTGCAGTAAAACTGAGGGTTTTTTTGTTGTTGTTTTGTTTTCCTCTCGTGCCTTTTTGTACTCTTGGCACCATCTCCTTCTATCACAGAATCATTATGACTGGAAAAGACCTTCAGGATCATTGAGTCCAACTGTAAATCCATCACCTGTCTGCTAAAGCATGTCCCTACCTGCCTCATCTACATGTTTCTTGAACAGTGCCAGAGGTGGTGACACCACCACTTCCCTGGGCAGCCTGTTCCAATGCTTCACTGTAGAAATTTTTCCTAATTCTTCCTGAACCTCCCATTTCTTGAAGCTTTCTCTAAGTATGTTAAGGAAAAATATATCTGATACCTTATAGGCAATATATATCCATTAATCTGAGATATTTCTCTTCCTGACAACTCCATATTATTGCTGACTGTACTTCTGCTTGTGGTCATTGTAAAACCAGTCCTTTTCCTGTAATTCTTTCTTGCAGTTGTTCTGATGGTATAATATTAAACATATTAAGAAGATATATTAAGAAGGTACAAACAAATCTAGTCATCAGTACATTTGGTTTTGTAAGTGTTATCACAGTTGGTCTTGATATCACAATACTATCAGCATTAATGAAAAGAAAACACTTCTAGTGCATACGGTGGCAAAGAAAATCTTGAAAATGTAGCCACTCTTGATGTGGTCACATCATGCTGAGTGTGAAGGCAGGCTGAAATAATGACTCCAAGAAGCAGAAATGCAGAAATTGACATTTAATCTCATGAGGCTGTGAGCTTCTGGAATCATTGCTCTGCTAGTAGACATGATCCTGTCTGAAGGTGGCACATGAGATGAAAAAAAGTGAATGCCTTTCTGATGTGGGAGATGATAGCACCTAGTTCTCATGCAGTAGAGTTCAAATGGGCAGATAATTACTTTTTTATATATACTGATTTCCCTTTTTATCAGCTCCTGTTGAAAGAAATAGCAATCTTTCAAGTACCAAGCCAGAAACTGGAAGTGATTTTCAAGCATACTGCACAGAAGTGGAAGTATAATCAACAATATTTTTAGAACTGAAACGGTAGAGGTGAGTTGGTTTTAAAGAGAAGTTTTGATTCCGTGTGATGCGTGGGACTTTTTGTTTTGTTTTGTTTGGTGTATAATAACTTGGGTCAAGTGAGGAGGATTGAGGCAAAAGTTAAAAGTAAAGCATACAAAGTCTGTTTGAGATCTATTCTTTTTCAGGAAGTATTCTATTTGCTATGTAAAAGGTTGGACTTGCGGTTTAGGAGAACTATGAGAAGGAGAGTTGAAAATAAAATGACACTGCCTGTCTCATAAATTTACTTTTTTTTTTTTTTTTTTTAACTTAGCCAAGCAATAAGAAAAAGAAAATATGCTTCTTACTAGTTGCAGTGAGTTGCAGTTCTTAATTAGGGATAAACCCAGTGAATCAAATTATTCATTAGCAGTGAAGGTCTGGATATGAATTTGCCCAGCATTGGGCATGTGCTGCCACCTCATCTGAATTTTCTATCATTAAGATTATCCAAAAGGTAAACTGAACTAAAAGAAAGACAAGAATGCACAATTGAGAGAAATAATAAATAAATATGTATTTAAATGAGTTGCACTTTAAGGACCTTACAAAAGGAAAGATTAGCAAATGAAAGCGGAAACAAACAGAAGGGTAAAGAAAAGGGACAATGAAATTGAGAAGTGAAAATTACAGTGAGAACTGATAGTGTCTCCAAATGTTTGTCTTTGGGAGCCTTAGCAAAATATAATGGATCAGCATTTGTTCTCCCTTCGTTTCTCAGGCCGTGGAGTCAGTGGTGTGCAACCCTCAGAATGAGTCTGATTAAATTTCATGTAAGGGAATTCCTCTGTGAATGTCCTTTGTGTTGCCTTCACACCTGCTGAGCTACAAGAAACATAACAATTCCTTTCATTGCCCCAGTCAAAACCTGTCACAGGGGTGACATCATTTCTCCCACAGACATTTTAACTCTAGGCTCTGGAGCCAGTCTTTCAATCGCTCTGACAGAGGAATCCCGGAACATCTTTCAGGGATTGTGTTAAGTAACTTGCCAGGTTCGGTGGATGGGTATTCAGTAGGCTGTTGGGCTTCTCCAGGAGCAGTGCCCATATGCTCTTCGCTCTTTTCCCAGGCAGTTTTTAAGATGGGGGTGCATCTCTTGTGAAAACTGACTTTATGGTAGTTTGTACCCTAGCTAAACTTCTCCAATTCATGAGAGATTTAAGTCTCAAAGACAGGGTATGCAAGACTTCTCAAATCCCCAAACAAAGAACCACCCCCCGCCATAGATGGCCCTAGTGCAGCATGAGTTTTCGACTTCTTGAGTAAGCACAAGAAAAAAAAAACATTGAGACTTATGAATACATATCAACAACAGTGTATTATTCTTGGCTCTCCCAAGACATCTACTGAAATTGGGAAGGAGAGGTTGAGGAGGAATGTGGGGGATGGGGAAGTCCATCACATCTTGTGAACTTCAGCTTCTAAATACTCAATAAAAAATTCTTCTCACATTGTGCATTTCTCACTGCACCATATTTTGTGTTCTTTTATTTGTATGTTTGCCAATAGCATTAGAGAGAGTTATCATTAAAACTTAAGAATTCATTTCCAGAAAATACAAAATTTAGATCACTTGAGCAATAGGAACTTCTTGCTGAGAAAAAACTGCTTATTTTTTGCTTAACTATCTAGCAAATAAATGAAAACAGTAGATGTACGAGCTGTAAAGTGGAAAAGTAAATAGCTATTGGAATTAAAACTATTAATCTCTTACCTGTGCAAAAGGCAATTTGCCAGCTTATGATATAACAGATTTTACATATCAATGGTAAAAATATTCTCTTTGTTAATTGGAGCTGAAGGGAGCAATGATGGTATACATATCATACATGCAAGAGTGAGAATAGAGGGACATGTGTTTGTGCTTTGAGGGGCATTTGGGGGAAGGGGAAGGAAATGCTTGGGGGGAAGGAAAAATAATTGTTAGACCACACACTTTTTTGATGTTATAAACTGACAAAATATTTTCAGTAAATCTCTACAAAAGTGCAATAATCTGAATGCTACATATTGTAAGATAGAAACCATTGTGTGTGTTGTTAGGGCTGTTCCTGGGACAGGTGAATTCCTTTTTAGCCCCAGTTCCTGAGAGATGCAGTGGGAATGTTTATCAATTTTGTTTTATTTCTGAATTAGTGATTACTGAGCAAGAAGGAAAGTCTGATTTTATATACTGTCCTGATGCAATTTTGTGTATACTGATTTCCTTACTGTGTGGACAGCTGCATCCAGGACTAGGTACTTTTTTGTTATATAATTTAATGATTTCTGAAGGAGAAAAAAAAGAATCTCTGAGAGAATCTTTTAGGCCCTAGAGATTCTGTGTACATTGCATTTGCACTGTAGATATTCTTTTTTACTCCCTTCTGGCAAAACATTTCCTGTTGCATCACACTGAGCATCACTGCAAATGAATAAAGGAAATACCCTGAATCACTTGGACTTCCTGTAACTCTTATGTCAACCTGTGCAATGATGTGTTTAACATCTTAATTTGGGTTGCAAAAACAACCTTATTTTCTGTACTTATACAGTGTACTTATACTGTACACTTTACAATGTACTTATACTATACTTATACAATGGCTTTTCTTATTTTCTTTTTCTTTTTTTTTTTTCCCCTAGCAAAACCAGGGATGCTAAGGAACTATAATTTGAGAAAGAAGACGGGTAGAGACAATAAGCAGCATATGCAATTACATTTCTGAAAAAAATTCTTTTCTTAGCTACCTTCCGCTGAGAAGATCTGAACATTCTGTGCTTAGCTATGTCTTTCCTCAAGGAAAAAATGGGTTTGTCTTTCAACTATACCACATTCAACATGCTTAGCAAGTATACTCCGTCACAGATAGCATCAGTAACATTACTGTATGCAGTCTGTAATTTAAAGTAGCATCCTTTGAAATGGGAAGTTCTGTTTGATAAGCCCTTCTTTGAACACTACTTCCACTTCCGATGGTGGCTACAAAATACATACTCAACCATTTAAATTGGTCCTGAACATATTGGGTTAGCTTGACTGTATGGAAAACTTTTCTTTTTATATTTACATATTACTAAATACCTAAATCAAGAATTAGAGACAAAACTTGGCTTCATGAGCGTCCATTGAAGTGTACGAAAATGATTGCATTCAGATGTTTACATTCAGTGATTGTATTCCAATATGCTGTTTCCCTATTCATCTCAAAAGCACACAGTTTTTACTTGTGAAAATTCTGTCATTTGATTATAGAAAAATTATCAATGCAGATAGTAGAAGCATTCAACGTTGTATGCCAATGTTTTCTGAAGAAGCCTGTGCAAATAAATTAAATATGCTATTCCTGAACTAATGCACCTCTTATTTTTTGGATTAGACCAAGGTGATGTTGGTTTAGCCTGACCGTAAAGCTGATTTAGCACTTATGCTGCTTATATGAATCTAGATACTCTTGGGTTCTAGATTTGGCTTTATTTTAACGAATAGGTTTTCCTTTATAGATAAAGTTAAGATGTAGTGATACAACTTCCAGAAGTGAGAACCAGGAAATTCAGTGGAAGGAAGACATACCATTCTTAAATGAATGCAAATAAGAATACTTTAGTGCTAATAATTCTATCACAAAAAGGGCACAGTTAATAACAATAAGGTAAGAATTTGCTATCAGTAGAATTTTGATATATGAAATCTACCTCTCCTATGCATTAATCAGGTGGCATGTGAGGGTTAAAAAAAAATGAAAACAACACTAAATGCTGCAATCAAGTTCTTTTAAGCTTTTATCTGCATTAGGTCACCCACACTCCTCTCCTGAACTGCTCTAGCTTGACTGCCATGCTGATATCCTAGAAGACATAATTCAGGGTCTTAGCAAGATTATACTGGGGGCAGCTGCTTCTAAATCTTTCACAGAAGGGTTTTCCCAAGGTAAAGATCTTACAAAGCAGTCTGGAGCTTGTACGTGGGGGTGAAGCCCCAAGATTATTTTAGATCTGAAGCAAGCAGTTGCCCAAATAAGACATCATATCTTTTTGCAGATGCTTTGGATTTGAGGAACGTAGGATATGAAAGGGAAGACCTGTCACTGTTGGTGGGGATTGGAGAGATGGTTGTGAAGAAACAATTCAGAAAGTGGTACCTGACAGATTCATAGGTGGATTATCAGTGAGTTTGAAACACTAACCAGAGTCCAGGGATGAGCAGAATTTCTAAACTAAATTTAAAATACCAAAATTTCATAATCTTTCCAGCAAAATTAAATGACAGAATCAATAATATATTTAACTCCTGTCTCATTGGCAACTTCAAAACTTAAATAGGAGTTATAAGTAGAAACATTCTGCTAAATCTCGTATGAGGGTAGAATAGAACAAATTATTTTCATCAGAGTTGGATCTGAAATAAAACTTCATGTCCAAGCATTTTAAAATAGATTGAACACTAGATTTTGACATCTGTTATATAACTCTAAAAAAGGTTTTGTGGTCCAAGAATTTGTGACAACAGGAAACTTTGCTAGCAAAAAGAAGTATTTCCAAAGTACCACTGAGACTTGCTGTCATATAGTCTTAGGACTTACATGAATAAAGGTGACATTGAATCTTCACTGTGCCTGTGAATTACTGTAAGGTTGAAATGTATTAAATGTATTCATGTGTCTGAATATATTCTTTAGAGTCCAAAGTAATTTCATAAATGGAGGCAGATGATATGGCAAGCAAAACCTAATCAGATTATAAGGCTTTGTTTAACTACTGCAGTGCTCCTGTGGATGGTATAGTTCTGTGTTCTATTGAAATTAATGGGCCAGTCTCACATATCACATTTACAGGACTAAAAGAACAAAACTGAATTGAATGCACTTCCACAATTAGCATTTTAATATGAATGCTATAACATAAGCCCATTGATTGCTAGACTGATAGCTACAGCATTCACGTCCTAGAGACATTCTGCACCTGTTGATCTCAAGACAATGAAAGCCCTTAGTAATTCCATTCTGATGCCAAAACAGAAGAGCTACAGTGGATGCGAAATACATGTACTTGTGTGTTTCTATATCACAGTACTTCTAAAGTGTGCCGTATTGGTCTATACGCTCCCTCTCATTGTATTATTATGTTCTTTTTTATTCCAATTTCTTATTCCCATGCATATTTAATCCATTTAATGTAAAAGGAAATGTCTGTTTTTCTACAAAAAACTCATCTTTGAATAGATTAGCTTTCTTAAACCACAGTATTACTTTGAACAAAGGGCTGTCTTTTAACTGAGTATTGTCTGCAATTTCTTCTGAGTTGAAAATCCAGTTAGTTTTTATTTATTAATGTATCTTAATACATTAATAGCAGCAGTTCTTCAAGTTAAACATAGTCTGCCTGCTTGCATGGTGAATGTAAGTGAAATGAAAAATAGAATTTATGAAAAAAAGCCTTGAAAAATGTCCTTGTTATTTAGCTTAATCATTATTTAAAAAAATGCCTTACAAAGCAGCTTAAAGTCTAGATAGAGGTACTCTATTATAAAGAGTATTGGTAAAATAGTTGCTGTTTGGGACACAGGAAGATTCTGCAGGCTGACACATTCTTTTAATGTGATTGTTATTTTTCTTGGGGTAGAGATAAAGCTACCATCTTTCTTTACATGTGCAAGCAATAATAACATTCAGATAGTATTCGCAAGAACTTTCTAAATTGCACAGCTTAATTCACAGGAACCTTTACATTGTTCAAATTACTTTTCTGAACACTCCAGATTCTGTAAATAAATAGATAGAAAAACAGCAAAACAAAACAGTTTTTTTTTTTTTTTGGCTTACTCTGTGTTTGGTAGTAATTAGAAAGTTAATTTTTTGGGAGAAAAATGTATTCACCTCTATTTCTTTTACACTGAAAGCTGTTTGTTTCAAAGAAAGGTTGGGAGTGGATCCATGCCCCATCGTCCCAATTCTGTGCACACTGCTGGAGTTTTTCAACAGATTCCGTTATTTGTCTTCATTCTTGACATATCTGTTCAGTCAGGTTTCTTTTGTTTGTTTGTTTGTTTGTTTGTTTTGTTTTCCATTCCCTTCTGCTTCTGATGGTCAATGTGGCATTCAGAGGCTTCCTTCATGCATCACTGCGTGCCACGTGTCTACTTGCCATTTGTCATCTCTCTTCGTTCATTTTTGTTCACAGCATGTCCACCCAAAATTGCATTTCTTTGTCTGTCTTCAGTCTACATGTTTGCTCAGGACTCACTGACTTTTCTCCATTCATTTTCATCTGCCGCACATGAGGTTAGCATTCATAATTTTCTCCCTTATGTCCTCCAGCCTTCACAACTATTAATTGCCTTCCTCTCATGACAAGAAACACTGTGCTAACATGACCACTACCTGCACCCAATAAGGTTGGGTTGCATTCCCTTTATTAACTAAAGTCCAGAGTTGACTTTGTGAGTTTTGAGGTTGCAAGCGCAGACTCCAAGAAAGAAAAGGATCTGTTGGTGTCTGCTCCTTGAATCCCTAAGCATCTCCCTAAGAGGGAGATAATGGCACCGACTGCCCACGTGGAGGTGATAGGAGAGGATCATTAGGGTCATTAGGGTTTATGGGCCAAATCCTGAACTTAATTTACAGTAAGGACTTACTCATTATGGTATTTGGAATACAGTGCAGTAACAGTCGGGTCAAATGTCCTCAGAAAGGCTTACTCATCACTATCTTGGAGGATATCCAAGTAGAAGCTCCTTGAGTGAGTTGGATCTCTGCTCTAAGAAGAGGTGTGTTTGTATGTTAACATCAAGCTGTCTTGGACTGAACTTACTGTGTTTTATCTTACATAAAAGCATATGAAAGAACAGTTATTCTTCCTGGCTGATGTATACAAAGCTTGGTTTCTACCTCAGATGCTGAGAAATCTGCCACAAATTTCTGTCTCTTTTACAGTTGTCAAAGTGATAATACAAGAGAAGTAAAAAAGAAGCCCAGTATTAGGCTTTTTTCAGTCTTATGAAAAAAAATCTAAAATTTAGATTTTTTTGTACTGAAGAGCAAACCAGAAAAGTTTCCCTCTAGTTTAGTTTGCAAATTTAGAAAGGGAGTTTTGGTAAGGCATGCAAATCCTTTCAGTAAATAAATCTTCATTTTTTTTTTTTGCTTTATTCCTCTATAACTCACACACATAATGTGTGCATCTAGTGATGCAGAGTATGAAGATAATTTCTTGGGCCTTGATTATTTCAAGAAAATAGTGCTGTCATGCCAAGGTTGTTTCTAAGTAGACTTTTTAGCAACTGGCAGGAGTTACTTCTAAAATTGCCTTCTTCAGGATTCTAGCACAATAAATGATACTGTTTTTTAGGGAAGTAATAATCCAGTCTCTTGTGCTTCTAACTGATGGACATCAACCATCAGCAGTAATATGCTTGCTTGTGGAAAATTCAAATATATTCAGATTTGCAGAGGAATCAACTATATTGCCTCTTAAAATAGATTTTCAGGATTAAATCTTTTGCTCTTTTGCCTCCTCTTGAGCTGAAATTTATACAAACTGTATGATACTTATCACATGTATATGATTCCCCATTTAGGTGAAATACAATGGATTCAGCAAAGGATAGTTTTGAATTTTGAGATTCATACAAAATTAAAGGCATATGAGTTTATATAAACAGCACATCAAAACAGAAAAACAAAACAAAACAACAGCAAAAAAGACATTTTAATGAACCCCTGGAAGGAAAATTTCTGGGGTTTGCACAGCTGCTAGCTGGGTTGCAAGTGAGGTTGAGTGGCCTAAAGCCACTGCTCATCTGCTACTGCTCTATTGGAGAGCTCTGTGTCCAGAAGGAATTTGTCTGTTCATTATCCACCTTTAGACCAGTTTGGGGCAAAAGCAGTGTAATTTCTTCTTTTCTGTTGAGTCTCAGAATACAACCTGAAGGGAGATTTGGATGCGTGTTTTAAATATATCCATATGAAATTAATACGTTCATATGTGGCACAGCTCTAATGTCATATTATGCATATACACAAAGTATCTTCTTTTTAAGAGTCCTGGGTTTTTTTCCCCATAAGAGAAAATATTTCTTTATGTTTTTGCAAGACAAGACAATGCAGAAATTATAACTAAACTTTTCTAGAAATTTTAGAAAAGATGAAAATACATCTAGAAAGTTTAGAAAAGCCTGTTTTACTTGCATTCTGAATATGTGATTACTTTAAAGCAAGAAGTGACTTGATCTCTCTTAAGTAGTTCAATATTAATGAAACAAATATATTGGAATGAGCTACAATACATATCAACTTTTAAGAGGCCAGCAAACATCCCAAAGAAATGCTCCTTAAAGAGCTTGGAATGACTCAGAAAAGTTCTGTACAGTCAATACAGCATGCAGACTCAAAGTCTCCATTAGAAATCTATATCAGGAAGAACAGTTCTACTATCGATACCAATGTTTGTCAGGATAATGTGAAAAATGAAATTATTACCAAATGAGGTTTTTTTTCCATTATAAAACTTTATTTCCTTTATTAGTGTTTAATAAAGTCTTGCTGAGTCTTGCTGAGAAGTACAGCAAGTCAGGACAGCAAGAGTAAAAAGTTTCTGACGTGCTGGAGAATTTGCTAGTATTAAACACCTGCTGTGAGAACTGTAGTGAGGTCTGCGCAGACCACAGAATGCACGCAGAAAGAGGGAAAGTCCCCTTAACAAATTATTTGTTATGCTCTGTTCAGGGGCTATAGCTAGAAGTTGTGATGGAAACTGTTTAATTTCTGCTATTGCCCCTGGCATCAAGCATGCTGCTGTAGATATGCTTCTGTAAAGGTATATGGGAAGGTATAGTAGATCCTTTACCACATGGTGAAATACCCACTGATGATGCATTTCTTAGCATCTGTGTAGTGCATTGCACATACAGGAATGTCACCACCAGCAAAATGAATCTGCTTGGGGAAGAATTGCAGCTGTTCACAAGCCCTTGTGTCCATAGCCTCTTAATCCAGGTTTATATGGGACAGTTTGAAAACGTGCTGTGAGGTAGAAAAAAAAATAGAAGAGAGTTTAACTGCTTGGTACACAGTTCTGTAAAAAGAGTAAGTAAAGGAAAAGTAAAATCCTTACTTTGACTGAGCAAAGTAAGGATTATACCTAGTCATACTGTATCAAACAGAAATGAGTGTCCTGTCCTTTGGGAATGATTGAAATGGAGATTTTTTTTTCCAGAGTGATGAAAATGTGTGTTTTGTTCAACTGTGACTGCTGCATAGGTAATAAAATTCTTGTCTGGGCTACACTTTAGAAGTTGAAACAGCACAGCCCTTGTTTGTGTTTATTCATAATACCCTATGAAGTAAGCCAGGAAATGAACATCTCTCAGAAATTCCCTTTTTCTCATCCCAATCCATAATCCTTGGCCTGAAGTAAAACCACTTCAGACAACTCAATAAAGCCAGGACTTGTCCCATACATCAAATTTCCAGAGCAGACTGTCTACATATGAAATAATTGCTTAAGCTGTATGCTAATGTGTACAACCAATTTTTTGTTTTAGAGAGTTCATCTCTCTGTGCTGTCACACAGAAAGGTGCTTATGTTTGCCTTTTTCGTTTGTTTGTTTTTTTGTTTTTAGTTCCTTGGGAAATCGATACCAGGAACCAAAAATGCTGTGGATGTGATTATCGTCCTTTCAAAAGCATCAAGCCCCTCTAGTGCAAAAATGTGCTTTCATTCACAGAAAGCTGTTAATGCGGTGCTTGTCCGGGAAATGAGCAATGTGGACCAGCCTTTTCCCTCCTTCCTTTCTTCCTGGTAGAAAAATGTGCCATTCGTTTCTTTATTTGAACTGCCAGAAGCTGCCACAAGGTCTTGACCTACTTAGCTTGCAGATCACTACACCTTTTTATGGGCATTGGGGCTTGTTTTGTCTTGTTTTTGTTTTTAATCAGATAGGATGAAGACATGAATGACAATAGCCCCGAGTGTCTTAGACAGGCAGAAGGGAGCAGCGCTGGTCCCTCTACAGTTAAAGTAGATTAGGTCACTGGCAAAAAGTTTCTTTTCTGTGCAGTAGGTTTGATTTACAGAACTATTTTTGCCTTATTGAGTTGTCTGAAGTGATTTTACTTCAGTCTATGGTCATGAATTAGGATGTGAAAACTTGTGTGTAGATTTTGTTCATTGAGTTTGCTTAGTGTAGAAATATTTTTAGATGCTTAATAGTCTTGAGTAGAAAAGAGGGGTCCATTTGATTCAAGTCAGTGTATGCAGCTGTGCACATGGGGCAGTGTCTGATGGTAATTTGTAAGAAGAGTCAATTTATTCTTACTGTATTGTGAAATTTCATGGAATGATTGTGAAACTTGTGGGGGATTAGGATGCTTGAGTTTTTACAAAACCGAGGAAGGAAAAGCTGCTTATTTGATTCATTTTGTCCTGTACATGCACTAAGATTTTTTTATTATTACTATTTTTTTTCCATTCAGATACTGTAGAAGAGTCTACTGAAACGTCTACTATATCATGGGAGCTGTGCTTGTTTCCCACGGAGTAATTATTTGATGAATCGCAGTCCCGGGAAGCCATTTATTGCCGACATGCAGACTTTGTCAAATGTCTGGGCAAATCCTTTACCAGGAGACAGATATAAGGGATGTACTTCTACTTTTGGGTAGAATCAAGCTGTTTGTGTTTTCCATTAAGAACAGAGAAGCCAAATTACAAAGTTCCTTATACTTTGATTATATTCTAATTACATTCTGTAAGTTACTGTATGTAAAATATCTTTTGTTTTGGGGGTTTCTGTAGGCACTTGTGGCTATGGTGCTGCTGTGGAGAAAGGCAAAGAAGGGGAAGAATGAGGAAGCTGCAAGTTACTACTTAGTCTCTTTTACTTATTCTCTAGTATGACTAATGGATTCTGAATGTGAATGCTATAATGATGCACAAAATCTGTTTTCAATCTTCTACTTGTCAAAGTCCCAGTCAGTCTATATCACATTTACTTTGTTGCTTCCCTCAGATTAGGTAAGAAACACTGGCATCAAAAAAAAAAAAAGTGATTATTAAAAGAAGATCCCTTGCATCACTGATTGAAATATTGCCTTTTGCTGCATAGTGGAAATAACAAAATTTGGATTATTTGTTGATATCTGTGCTAAAGAATAGATACGATGTTAAGGAATGTGAACTTCAGTCTCAGCTTCACCTATGAAGTGTGCGGCATACTGTTTTGGAATATAGATCTCTTTGGTCTCAGAATATTGACATAAGAGTAACAATTTCCCTTATATGAATGATTTACCACTAATAAATAAAATAAGTTACATCATTTACAAAATGATGAAAGAACCTTCCCTAAATGTGCATGGAATATTTTTTTAAGAGAACAAGATTTCTTTTATTATTGCTACTACATTAGCAGACAGGACATGACCTATAAAAGTGGTAAAGTACCATTCTTTGTTTAGAAGAATGAATGTGATACTCCTGAGATGTTTAGGATGTTAAGCAGGTCTTCATTTAGATTAAAACTGTGAACTGGTCTGAGTGAAAGTAGATCATCTTTTGGGGCTAAACATGAACAAGTTTGGGTCAAGTATCTATTGACTCATGTGAAAAGAAGTTCCAAAGACTTAAAAATATCCGACTGATGGATATGTTGTGAACGTGGAGTTGCATAAAATAAAAATATAGGCCAATTTCTCTGAACAGAAGCAGTAAAATAACTTTCTTATAGAGTTCATTGAGAAAACTGAAATCAATTTTTGTCAAATTTTTCAAAAATACTGAGATGACATCCAATGTCTATTTTGCTCTTTCCTATAATGAGTTTTTTGGCAGCAGCTGAGGATTTCAAATGTGTTTTTCTTCAGAGTTTTAAATGGAAGCCAGCTCTGCTTTTCTATAGTGATTTTTGTTGTTGTTTCTGTTTCTATAGTCTCTTTATTTTTGGTACATCTACCCATCACTAAACAAGGAATTCCTATATCTGTTAGGAATCAAATGATCTAATAATGCCACATTTAGTGACTGTAACACAAGTTTCCACTGCTGAAATTTTTGACAAAAATGTGTCTCTAAACAAAAATTCCAAGCTCCTCTATCTGAAAATATATCTTGTTAAGGGTCAGATTCAAAATAGGTATATCTAAAGGAGGACTTGGGATGCATTTAAATTTTATAAATTTATATGTATTAAAGTCATTAATTTTACTACCTCAGTATTAATTAAAACCTAAATTTAATATCCTGAGCACTCATTCTCCATGGTCGTCTAACTCGGGAGGAATCTCTATATAGGTCTCTGTGTTGTGTTTGGTTTCCTAAGGAAACAGAGACTTGCATGATTTGTTTCTTAGTCTTCTTAGTTCACAGAACTATTGTTTACGTCAAAGATCTGCAGACATGCAAGGTTGCTCTAGAAGGTCCCACACTCCTAGAATCTGTCTCTCTCTCATGTTTTTTTTTTTTGTTTTGTTTTTTTGGAAGCTTGGCTATGAGAGGAATAACCTGGAATAAAGGAGAATAAGGCGTGCCTCATTGCTTTAAGACACTCTTAAAAGTAATTTGTAATAACTTGAGTTGTTTGTTACAGCAGATGGAAGTAAGTGATCTGGATTTGACAGGCCATCACTATTATGTTCTGAATTGTCCTACTTTGAATTTCCTGCTGAACCAAATTCCTAGCTAAGTTTTTTAAGTGAGCATGGTAAGAAATAATTGCTCTTTTTTATGAAACAGATGCTCTAAGTAGGTGTTGCTTCCAAGGCTGCATGCATTCGGGTGCCTGTCGCCTTTTCCTTAAAATTGCAGCTGTAGATGACAAAATTATGTGTGACTGTAGACAGTACATGTCACTTGCAAAGAATTTACAGGAAACATTATTCTTTTTCTTAGAATCTTCTCTATAAAGAGGAAAATAATACAAAAAAGCAAACATTACAACTACGTTATGGTCATGCATTCTTGTTTCTTTTGCCCTTTCACACTATTTTTAGAAAGTTTGCTTGATACGACCATATGTCTTTTTTAAAAAATAACATCTGTATCCATTAAGAGGAAAGGATTTCTTTGGTCGGAGATGCTCTCTAGAAACAGATTTTTCATTTCACTTTATTTTCTCCTAAATGAATGTTTACATGTAAGCTCAACCTTGTTTGCATCTGAAGTCAATTAGTCACCGATCAATCTTTAATTATCTAATCTAATGAAAATAATCCTGAAATCCTGATGGTAAGCCTTTAAAAGAGAAACTCAGGTGAATGTACTATAATACTCCACTATGGGAGGTACATTATCGTTAGTTCCCCTTTCTTTGTCTGTCTATCTTTTAAGCTATCTTTTAAGCTTTTAATTGTGTCATGAGCAAATTCTATTTATTTCTTTTCTAAGAGCTCATTTTAAATGTTTCCTTTTAAGTGTGTCACAACAGATAGATCCTCACCAAATAAATTTAGATATCAGAGAAGTCAAAAGTCTTCCCAGCTGTTGTTACATCTTCTGGATTTACTAGTACTAAATAGTAAACTTATTTAGTACTAAATAGATTTTAGTTATACTAAATTATACTTAGTTATATTCTTGTCTAACTCCCGTGAAAAGAAGGGATCTGTGTTGGGGAGTAGGTCATGTGAACAGACAACACACAAAGAAATAAAACCAAACCAACCAAATAGCATGTTTTCTTTTGCACAAAGTGCTAGATACACACACCTGCTTCTGTAATCACCCTTGTGCTTTTAGAGCTAAATCTACCACATGGAATTGATTGTGAGTTACAAGTAGCGATTTCGTATAACTCATTACTGATCCGCACAATGAGATATTATCACATTTGACATTATGTCATTGTTTGATGATTTATGCATTAAAATGTTGATACAAATTGTTAGCGTTAACAGTTGTTCCCAGCAAGTCAGCCAGAATCAAAGAGATGCTTAATCTTATCTGGTTAATTCTAATTAATGGAACTCTTAAAAAAAAAACCCTCCCACACATGCATGTAAACCATAGCAGGAAATGACAAGTCATTAAATAGAGTATTTAATTTCTCTTACAAACTTGGAGCAATTGCATGGACATTTGGCTGCCCAGAATGTTGCTTAGCCCTTGGTTTGTGCTTAATGAAACTGCTTGTACCTAACTTTTCAGAAAGCCTCTTTTTTTTTTTTCTTTTTTCTTTTTTATCTTTTTTCTTTTCTTTTTCTTCTTTCCTTTCCCTTTCTTTTCCCTTTCTTTTCCCTTTTTTTTCCCTTCCCTTCCCCTTCCCC
>VWPW01021474.1:154937-249450 GCA_013389825.1 Crypturellus undulatus
CCTTTCCTTTCCTTCCCTTTTTTCCTTTTCATCTTTAGAGAGCGAGTAATTATAAATAGTTATCCATGACCTAAAAGGTTAATATATATATATATATATATATGTGTGTGTGTGTATTCATACATACACACTTCAGTAGGTCTACCATTTTGACCTGTGTTGGCAGCTGCAATAATCAGCGGTAACTGTGCTAAATGTGTAATTCCAAAACTGCATAGTGTTTGATAGTGTCTCAACACAGGGTATCTTTGTCAGAGCTGACACACACAAATTTTGTGTGCACTACCATGAAAAAAAAAAAGTGGATTTGTATATATACATATGTGTGATACATACCAAACACATCTTCACAGTCATCAAAATATAAAAACTTTAAAATAGAACTTGTTCAATTACTGGATTGGGTATAATTCTTTAGTACCAGGTAATACCTGCCCTGAGTCAGCAGTGGCTTGTGATCTAACCCAAAAATCTGTTTAGTAGCCAAATACTGCAAATACTACATTTTCTATATTAATGGAAGTCTAAGAATAAATTTTAAAAAATAGGTGATTATAATGCTTCACCAACTTCTTGTTCTCACAAAGCCACTCCACAAAAAAGTGTATCAGAGTCATTTAATGATGTGCATGCGCAGTTTTGGCCAGGTGAAGAGAGGCTGCAACTAATACTGAATCCTCTTTGGGAACTTCTGAGGATATTACTATGAGAAGATGGAGGGGGCTAATGTGCTGCTAACAGGTTGATAAGGGCTAAAGATGGCAAGAGGTTGGCATATTCTGGAAAGATTCAGGTGAGTAACTAGACTGAGGAATTTAAAAAGTTTTAGTAACACACAGAAAGAAACGTGATGCATGAAATTTTACTACGGAGGTTCCCTGAATAGGCTCTTTGGGTAGTGGTATTCAGAGAAATAAAACAAAATTGAGGAACATTTTCCCCTTGTGTTTTTCTGGAATAATGTACACTGGAAAAAAAAAGTAAAAATTCATCGCTCTGATTATATTTTTCCTGGATGTAGCATTATTCTAGGAGGACTAGAATGGAAGGAAACTTTTTAAAAATATTATTCATAGGTTGCTTAAAATATGAAGCATATTTTTCAAAAATAAAAAAGAGGCTAAAAGCGTGGTATATGTAATTTTACTTGTGCTGCTTTTTTACATAAAATTATACTTCACAGGTAATTTACGTCATATGAAGTAGAAGATGAATATTCAGCTATATGTACCCCCAATTAATATGTCGCTTATCATAGTAGCCTTGGTTCATAGTTTTATTGTACCTCTAAATATATGTTATTCTGTCATCATTATCATCATCATTGGTGCTGTGTAGATGTTTATTATTAAATAAATGAGGAAATGGCGGGGAAAATACCTATTTTGTGACAGTGCAATTTTCATAAACTGGTTATGGCTTCACATATTTTTTTTCCCAGGACAGCAAATGGCTTGTTGCCATTCCTTGGTGAATCACTCCTAAAGGAAATCCAACTTGTGAAGTAATGATTTGAGATCCCCTACTTTGCTTTTTTAATATTGCTCTTTTCAAAAGGTTATCTTGTGAATTAAAAGGGTATTTTATCCAACTTTTGCCCCTTTTACTCCTTTTATCCAAAAAGGAAATACCAATAAACTACCCTTCTGAATCAAACATAGAGATTGAGCTTCATTTGCAATAGAAAATGTATATCAGGATGCAAATACATTAAGGAGTATTTTGGGGGAGGTGGGAAGGAGAGGGAGACTAGAATAACAACATAGTGGTAAGAGCTGTAGACTATGTTTAGTAGTAATGAAAATAAGGTACTGATAGCACTTGAGGCCAAACTATTTCTCAGCAAACTGATTTAGGATCCTTTTAGACCTTTTCACTGTATCTCAATAATATAAACAGAAGTTTTCCTTTGCTTTACAAAAGTTGCCTTCCCTAGGAAGGCTTTTCCCTATCAGTTCCCTATCAGGGCACTGCAGATTTTTTTTATTTGTTGCCTTGACTCAAGTCACTTACAGGTTTAAAACAACTCTGTAAGAATATATCACTTCTACATTAAAATACATAGAATTCTCCACACAAATTTAAATTCCTGCATTACGTTAGAAATACCAGATAATGCATTGCTTCAACAACATAGGGATGAGAAAGCAGGAAAAAAAAACAAAAACAAATAAAAAACTGTAGTATTGCAATAGGCAGATGGATAGTATCTGATTTCTTTGCAGTTCTTTTCAGTGTGGATTGTGAGTTTTGTTCTTTTGAAAAACCTTGGCTAGGCAGCAAACAAAAGCTTCTTTGTGTGTGAGACTTGTCTTCTGTCTTCTAAGTTGGATGAAGGAAAAGAGAGTTGCTAAGGGAAACTAGGAGAAGTTTCTAGAGCGGAAAGCTGCAAAGAACAAGAGAACAGCTAAGCAGAGAGCCAAGGTTTGAAAATGGCATTTTTTTCCTAGAACATTCATGAAGATTTTCTGCAGCCCAGGAACCTATTGGCAGAGGATAAATTGATGAGGTAGAAGTCTTTTTATAGGACCTGTATCTTTCTGTGTGAAATTACTTAATGTAGGCTGAGCTATAAACTTTGAAAGAACATTATCTTGTGCGTCCTTGGAGCCTTGCTAGAACTGCTCAGCTAAATCCCCTCAAAACTGGCTGCATGAACTGTGCTCTGGCCTTGCCTGGGACTATGATCCTACTGTAATTCTTGCTGGCAGGAATATAAACATTTATAACATTTAATTCATAAAATCATTTCTTATAGAATAAGGTATGATACTATTTAGAAATACTGTCAAAGCAAATATCAGACTGTACCTGATACAGCATTGACTGTGGCTTTTAAAATCCTATTCCTTTTCACATCAAGGAAAGGATTTTGACTAGAAACGGTCCATGAAATATTTCTTATACTCTATGATGCTCTTCTGTTTAAAATCATATATTCTCATGATCCTCTGCTGAATCACAATTTTGTATTTATTGTCCAATATATTTTTGAATCAAGTTCCAATTCTCATATTCCTTCAAAAATAATATTACTATTCGAAAGGATATATAAATCTGTGTTTTTGAAATATGAATTCTGTCATAGGTGGTTATGTACTCTTCTATAATATTTTAATGTAAAAGGATAGTTTGGCTGGACAGTTTTCCCTGTCATGTTTCAAAATAAGTAAGGAAATGCCAAGTCTTCAGTAGTAGTTGTTATCTTTGTTATATACTGGACCTAAAATCTTAAAACAATTTTTTTCTCTGAGGCTTTCTTGTCTATATATGTTAATCTTCTCCTAAAGATCTTTAGATAGTATTATTTGCTTTAAATATGCTACTTCATGAAATAAATCTATCATTGGATTGGAGAATAATCATGTTTTGCAGAAATAGTTCATTTAATGGACTATTTTTAATGACAGATGAATCAGAAATAAGCTGTCAGTAATAGTTTTGAATTCCACAAGACTAACTCCAATAGTACACTCCTCTACCCTGAAAAAGTTTTGTTCCTAAGTATTAAGAGTAATAGCTCTTCAGGAGCTATCTTGGATTCACATTGCAAAGCTCTCTTTAGCGTTGTTTGGTAACTCTTCTGCTTATCTCACAGATCTATGTATTTTACGGCAGAAGGAGCAGTAGAAATTCCTGTATTACAGGTAAAATAAGTCTGCTTTAGTTATTTATCTAATTAAAAGAAAAAAAGAAAACCTACAGAAGCCCTATCTTGAGCTAAAGAAGTCAAACCACTTTCTGTCTTTTCCTCTAAGATAGTCCAGAAATCTATCATTTTCATGATCTTAAGTATGGTTGTTCTTTGAGGAACTGTGCATTGGAGGTCATGCTAGCTCAGGCAACTCATCATTTCAGGATTGTGGTGGAACTTGGCACTGAGTGTTCCAGCACCTCGGGCGGTGGCAGGATCGGCCCTCGGTCCTGCTGCCCCCCACGTGACTGTGCACACATGTGAGGGCAATACAGGTGAGCTCTGCTGTTGCCTCTTTTTAACCACTACTTTGGAGCTTTTCTTAGAGAATGCACATGTGCACGTGTGTGTGTAAGTACACAGCACACATCAATCTGAGATGCAGAGACCACAGAGTTCACAAGTTCAAAACACAGAGGCTGGATGACTGCAGCTAGGGGCTTGGGTTTGCTGTCAAGCCAGTGTCATGCACCTTTGTGTAGCACTGTGCTGCGATAGACCGCAGCTTTTGAGTGCCTTGGATGTCTCTTTCTCTGTTTGTATTTTAGTTCCTTTTGGAATGATTGGAACCATTCCCTTAATGATTAAAGAACTAATCGATAAATGTTGTGCTTTATTAGATATTGTGAGCTTAATTATTTATTGGATACTATAAATCGAAATTTTCACTTCCGAGATTTAATTTATCTTCTTTTAATGTTTATGTTAGTAGTTTTCAAAGGCTGTGTTCTTCGTTTTGGTTTAGGATAGTTTAGTTCCATTTTCAACATACCATTTTGATTGATCCAAATGTCTGAAGTGCTTGTCTCTCAGATCTGTCCCTTATACTCTGCCTTGTGGTGTTTATTCCGAGCTCATCTTGTCCACCTCATGCTTTGGCTTCATTTTCCAAAACTTCTTGCAAATATATGTATGAACTATAAAGGTTCTGGGGGGCTTTGTCTGGGAGTAGAACAGACAATTACAAAATAGACAACAAAATGCAAATTTTGTGTTGTAGGAAAAGTTTATATATACCTTGCTTGAAAATACCATTGATCATGATCTTGGATAGTTCATTTTATGCTGGTTTTCAGAATTATGCCTTTTTTCAGAGCCTCGTACAGATCATGTTACTCTGTTCCCAAAACATCCAAGAAAGGAAACTAGAAAGATTCAAAAAAAGGCAAACCAAAAAACAGCTAAACCTATAGAGTTATTCTATTCAGAAGCAGAGGTACTTTCTGTGTTAAAATTACAGCAGAGTCTTTACTCTTTACAAAAGATTCTTAGTCTGTTTTCTGATGGTGTCTGCTAAATGAAAGCACCTTTAAAGTGTTTGCTCATGCCTTGCTGAATGAAAGATAGGACCATGAGCAGTACATGCAAGTGTTGTAGAATATTTCTACTGTTTTTCATTGCTTCTAAAAGGAAACTAAACCTGATGCTTAAAGGCCATGGTAGTTTATATTCACTTAAGACAATGGCTCAGTCTATTTTGTGTATCTTCGTCCATGATTAAGCCTTAGTCAACAGTAACTCATGACTTTTAATTAGGATGAGAATGAATGCAGCCCCTCCTCCTTCAGTAACTCTTTTTTTTTTCTTTCCCTTAGAAGGGCTGATGAAAAGAAGCTGAAAGCATAAACCTGACTGCTCAGCATTTCTTCCTAGCCATATTTTCTCAAGCCTTTTTAATAGCTAATCTGCCTTTGGGAACATCTGTTTTACTTATCCCTCTTTGCTTTCTGTCTCAGTGATGTCATTCTGCTTTACCTAAGCTTCCGGCTTTGTTACCATACATATAGGAAGGGCCAACAGTACTTGTAATGTTTGCTTTGTAATGTCATGGAAAAGACTTAATTGTTCATGTTCTTTCAGTAGGCTTTCTGAATAGAGGTTCCTATTAACCAACTTTTAAAAAATTGGCTGGAGGCAATGGCAGAAACAAAAACAACAAAACAGAACAACAAACAAAGGTTAAAGAAGTTTCAAATACACATAGTTAACAGACTGTAACAAATGTTAAATTCATTTAATAGAGTGTAAGGCTCAGGAGAGGACACAGAATCCCCTATGCTACTGTGAAAACATTTTTTTTTCAGTAACCTCTTGTCTATGTAACAAATTAAACCAGACTTGTCTGCACATGAATATACACACATACAAGAAGAATAAAGTGATTATTAACTGCATATGCTTGTTAATATATAGTTATAACAGCAGTACACTAGCTTCTTTGCCATGCTGTATTCAGTTTGGCACCTGTGAAATATCAGCTTTATTTGGATGTATAGCCCCCAAAAGCTAACATGTGGATCCTGTTGGCATATATCGTACAGTAGAGGTTGCTAATCACTTGAGACTTTTCTCTAAAAAGGCCTGTTTTTTCAGGTAACTACTAAAGAAAATATATACTAGGTCAGAGAGGGTAAAACTTCCTTTGCCCTATAAGAGAAAAAGTTCCCAAATCTAACACATCCACTTCTTTTCCAATCTCACTGACAATATTTCCTTTCTTCCTACCCATAACATAATTCCTCTGATGAATAATCCCAGCATAAAATTTAGATTTCTTTCTAGACTATTTCTCGATGCTGTAGTCAGAGCAAGAAAATACAAAAGCAAGGAAAAATGATTTGCAGAAAGCCTGTGTTGCTGAATGGGCAGAAAGGATATAAAGAAATTTTAAAGCTTTCTACTGAAGTTCTTTTAAAGGAGTGGGCTGCAAAAACCATAAGGCTGCATAAAGGCTGAGGCAGAGATTTTGTTTGAAAACAAAAAAATACAAAATTTCAAGACTATGATATTTCACTTTAAATCTTTACTATTGTATTAGCAAAGAAACATGCTCTGGATGCAATGCGTCACTAAGCTTACATGCTTGCATGTATGGTACAGATTGCAATCTGAAGATTCACTAACTATTAATTAATTAATAGTGAAGATTGCTTTCTTCACTAACTAGTAAAATATGAAACAAACTAATACATTTTTGTGCAGGATAAATAACTCCTAGAGTCTGCTAACATGGTATGTAGTAGTTCACATTTGTCCATTACAAAGGAACAACTGTGACAAAGCTAGAGTATCCGTGGAGGTAAACCTGAAGCTCTGCTAAGGGAAGAGTAAAACAGCAAAGAGTAGCTCAGCCAGATGTGATGTTCTCAGAAAAATGGAGGAAAATGAACATGAATGTTAAGGCAGAATAAAACAAATAAGGTTTGGGGTGATGAGAAAAGGTGGCAGATATTATTGCCAGCAAGTCATGAGCTTCCACATGGAATGCTTTAAAATTTCAGAACATGGAAATGCGCTGAAAATTATTTCATAATAGGAGCTAGGAGAGAAGTGTTTGAATAGAATGATAATACATTTCATATGTGTAGATTAAGATATGACTAATTCTTTTCTAGGGTGATACTGGATGGGTGTTGAAGCACTGTTAGAGATGGTTCCTGACTGGGAGGAAATTTGGTCATTAAGATTAGTAAAATGGCTTGAAACTCTGAAAGCAATTAACTCATAGAAACTGTAAGAAAAAAAAAAAAAAAGAAAAAAAGCCTAAAGGTCAATAGCTTGTTTGTTTGTTCATCTTGGGTTATGGATCCAAATGCAGAATCTGACAGTAGGTGACAAATGCTACTGGAAAAATAGTAAGGCTTGGAATGTTCAACCTCAAAGACTACCAGCTACTTAGTTTTGTGAGAAGAATAAAATGGTAAAGAATCTAGAAATGAACAGCTGAGCTAATTTTGTCAGATTTAGAAAAATGACTAAGTCTACAGAACTTACTTGAACTGGAACAGAACAGAACTGAAGTTACAGAACTTTGAAAATTTTATCTTCTATAAATTCAGACTTTACGGTTCTATTTAACGGTTGCTGCACGGTTTCTATTTTAACAGTTGCTGCACAATTTGCACATAACATTTTGAAAAGGTGACAGGTAATTAAAAGAAGTTACTGCAAACTTGGTTCTTGGTATTTTCTAAGTCTTCCCCAAATTAGTGTTTTCTTAGAAAGAAGAATTAGATAGAAAATCAGTAGGCATAGCAAAACCATTTATCTTATCTGAGAGAGAGGAAAGGAAAAGAAGACAACAAACAAAAATCAACCAAACAACAAACAAACAAAAGAATAGCCTTCTAAGATATAAGAAAAGGAGATGCTGCTTCAGATTTAGAAGAAGGAAAATAACTAGAAAATAAGAATTTGATTCTTAAGATTCACATCTACAAGAGGACTCACATTGTACATAAGATCCTGAGTGGGCCAACAGAATTTTCCACTTAAGGGCCCAGAGGGTCTAATATGGTAGCTGTGTCTTCTGTTCTCCTAATTTGTATTAACCTTGAGATCAGCACAAAACATAGAAGATGTATCCATTTTTTATTTGAGTAATGAGGCAGGATTTGAGTGTTACCTGCATTTTGGGTAATATGTGAGTGGTGATACATCAGAAAACATAAGCAGTTCTTAGCATTTCCTTAGGAATGGAGAAAATATTTCCAATCTTGAGATTTTTGTATTAATTTACCAGATTTTGACTGCTGAGTTGTCCTGCTGTTGCAGGCTGAAGTTATGCCATCTAATCAACATCTTCACATATTTAATTTTCAACATGTCTCTGTTTAACCTGTAAATCTAGTGCTTACAGTCATCCTGCCTAGAATTTCAACAGTTGGTTGGTGAGACTTCAAGTGGCTGTGACTCTTAATATTTCAGGTACAAGAATATATAGAAGACTTGGTTGTAGCTTTAGCTACTAGAGCCCTTACCAAAGACATTATTTTGCTTCTGGATCTTATTTGTCAACCAACCAGTCTCATGTATCCTAAAACCTGGGTCTTCCACTTGTTTTCCTTATAATTATTGATCAATTAAGTTAGTCCTAGAAGTACAGAATTCATTTAGTGACTTGAAATGCAAGTCAAACAAATTAGTTGTTACTTTGAAAAGTATTGCAAAGAAGACATCTGTGAGAACTGCTATTCTACATAGAAAATTATGGCAATGTTTAAACTGAATTGTCATGAATATGAATGGAATAATACTGAAAAAGACAATTGATAATAGCTCAAACTTAATTTTATGCCTAATATCTTAGTGATAATAAAAACAAAACTATTAAATAATCAAAGATAAAATGAAACCCCAAAAACCATAAAATTAAAGGAGTAAATGACTTAAAGCACAGAGAATGAAAGATAAATGACTGCTTTACTGTCGAGAAAATCAGTACAAATCAAGGAAGTTTTTCTTCATACATATACATAGACTGACTTATCACTCTGTTTTTCTGTGAAAGTATTGTAGAAGTGTGTTGATACTGTTATTAATACAGCACACTCATTTAGAGGAGTCCTTATTTAGAGGAGTAAGTGCTTTGAAGGAGTATAATGGCTGACTGAATGATCAAGTTCTAAAAGACATCATCCCTTTCTAGAGATTTTCTTTTTTTGATTTCTAAACACTGAAAAACTCTTAAGCTTCTGGTGAATAGCCTGAACTCTTCAGATAATCATTCCCTGCCCCCCGCCCTCCCCATCCCTTTTTAGATTTAGGGTTTTTCAGTCTTCTCACTTGGAGCTATTCCATAAACTGAATTCTTCCTCCTGGCAGTTTTCCCAGACTAGCTTTGATTTTATTGTTATTTTTTTTATTCCCAATCATCTTATCTAGACACACCCTTAGTCAGCAATGAGTGAGTCTAATAATCCCTTAGAGCTGTCTGGCAGATAGAGAGACTTCCCACCTGGGCAAAAGATTTGTAGTTCATGCTAGAGAAAATAGAGTCATGTGGTTTTCTTGTAACGGATCCTCCAAGACACTGAATTTTCTTCTTTTGTTAGCTGTTGCAAATATTTTTTCCATTTTTCTCTTTTTCTCTCAGTGTTCTATCCCAATTTCCTCTTGGAAGAATAATGAAACAAGAAAATCATAAGCTATTTGCAGATGTGAGGTGTTTCTACTAGGATCTTGGTTAACAAGTAAAAACACTGAAAAATGCCATAGTTGGTGAAAGTCGAAGATTTTGCAGCTGAAATAATTTCTTCAGAGACACCAGTAATGAAAATTGTCACATGCTCGTAGAGTGATAAATATGAGTCTAACTTAAAAAAGAAAGGCCAGATTGACAATAGAAAGAACTAACCTAGGAAACACTATTGAGCTTGAAACCTAAACCATTCTGTAATTGGAGTTTCTGATTGTAGACAGAACCACTGTCATCCTTTTGAATAAGCATCCCATAAGGCAAAAGGTCTTTCTAGTCTGAGGAGTGTACCCATTAATTGGTATTAGCTGACTGCGGCTTTGATCATGAAGAGAGCTTATTCACTGAGGTCAGGAAACCCATTCCTTTCACATTAAATAAGGAATAAGTCTTTGCCTAGTATTGAGGCCAAAGAAAGAATTCCTGAAGGACTGAGTATATTTAGTTAGGAAGTATATTTGAGGATAAGTGAACTGAGAAAGAGAGGAAGGCAGAGATTTCTTAGGAGCAAGTTATTTAGTTGTATCATGGGCACTTTTTCTTTAGTAAAATTAAGTAATATTTGGAGTTGTGTAGAATAACCTAGGTGAAAAGAGATGAATGCTATTCAGGCAATATTATTTTTTTTCACCTAGCATCAATTCCCTTTCTAAGCTCAGTCTTGTCATAATTTTGCTCTTGTTTTTGTCTGCATACCACTTGATAAATGCCTCTAACCTTATGTAGATGCTTTGCTTTATGAGCATTTTGGCAGGAAAATGCAGCTTATAAAAAGAGAATGTTGGGAAAGGAAGATAGCCTGTCTCTTCTGCCTGGATTTCACGTCATAACATACACTAGTCTTCCAGATAATATCGTGCAATTCAAAGGAACAATTTGATCCCATTACAAATGCAGACAGGTGGGTTTTCCATGTTGGGCTACAGGAGAGAGCTGTTCGCATGTGTCTACACGTGATAGAACAGGGAAATTAAAAACAAGCAATGGAAAGGTCAGCAGAAGTAATAATACCAATAGCAATAAAAGACTCTACCAGGAAATGCTAAATGATTTTTTTTTTTTTTTTTGTAATGAGAACATGAAAAAGCAGGAAAATAATTCAACTAAGAAGACCAAAGCAGTGTTGGCAGTGGTAAGAGCCAGCCTACTGCTACACAAGCGCAGCAGGCTTTTTGAACTTCCCCTCATCAGAGTCTCTCCTTTTCCTACCTCCTACACATTTTCATTCTATGATCTCTTCTTTTAAAATTTCCTTTGTGGCAAACTCACTTGAAGGCAGCCAACTGAGTAAGCAGAGCCTTTCTCTTATTTTCATGCACAAAGCAGATGTTGATCTTTCTCTAGAAAGTTTCTACATTCTTCAATGCAGAATTCCAAGATCTCCAAGATCTACATTCTTCCATAACATCGTTCAGGAATTATGCCAGATATGCTCATAGTGTAGAGTAGACCTGTTAAATGATGAATAATTCCCTGTATTTTGAGTTGTGTTTTTTAAAAATTCGTGATTTTGTGCATTTTTCTCTTGTTTTTTTTTGCCTTGAACAAAGCATTTTTTCTACTCAGTCTAATTAGCAATCTCTTAAGAGCACATTTCCTGCTGTATGTTGCATATAAAAATATTTATCATATATTTAAATCTTAACTATGTTTCCAGTGTGCTTAAATCAAATAGTTGTTCTGCACAAATAATGATTTCAAGATTTAAAATGGCTGACTAAAAGGAGGCCATTTTAGCAATATCCTTTGAGTCACTGATTTAGGTCATTCTTTTCATTAACAAATTTTATAGTCAAAGCTTCATTAGAAATATAAAGATGGGACACTGAAGAGGAGCTCTGGAAGTATTTTTTACATGTGAGATTTCTGTAGTCATAGACTACGTAGTAGTATTTTAATGAAAATGAACAAATAGTAGAAATTGCCTAGAGTTCCTTCTTCATTCTTTTATCTTTCTCCTCCTCAGAAATTGCCTAGTGTTCCTTCTTCGTTCTTTTATTGTTCTCCTCCTCCTTTTTCCTCTCATCTATTCCTTCTCTTTTCTGAATTCACATAAGAAGAGTTTCAGTAAGTCTGTATTGACCTTCAAAGGAGAAACCTATTTGGGAATCACTATCTAATTTCTCCTCAGATTATGAAGTTTTCAGATTATGAATTTTGATAAGAATCCATAAAACAAATTTAGGCCAGGCTGAAAGGATAAGGATAGGTTAAAGAGAATAGAAAGCCCTATTCAGCTCCTTCTATAAGCTTGACTGCCTCTAGATATAGTAAGCTAGAATACTTTTTATGTTTTTTTTACTGCTAATCTTGGTGGTCTAAGGAACTGTCACATTTTGTGTGTGTGTGTATACAAAACATTGACTGTCAAAGTAATTACCTCATGAAAGAAAATACCACCATATGTCCAAAACTGTAATTTTTTCCTTACTTGCTTATTATTTTGATTTGAAATTTTGGAAAGGAAGACAACATGAAAATATCTAGTGTGACCTTAATGCACTTTTAAAGCACTCTGTGTCCACTAGCACTGGCCAGCTTTGTGCACTATGCACACTTTGACATCTAGTGCTTCAGTAAGCACATAAAAGGCAAAGTGGCTCTGTTAAGGAGGACTGTAAAGAAAGTTTTTCACTAACACTTGCAGCAGTGGCCACTAATGACCTTGGCTTCTCTCCTGCTGCTGTCTGTGCAGAATGGTCCCTTAGTTCTGTAAGGGATGTAGTCAGTGACAAAAGATCGTGCCTGACAAGAAGGAATGTAGAAAAAACAATATCTGTCTTCTTTTCCCCTTTAGCAGCAGGATGATGTCACTTCAGACACAAATGGAAAGGAGAAATGTAGCTGGTCGCTATCAAGTTTAAGACTGAGATTTTTAAAATGTTTAGGCATTTGACTCCCTTTGAGGTCTTTCTCTTCTGAGCTTCTCAGCCCTACAAGCATTATGGGATTTACTATTCATACTTTACACAGCAAGCAAATATTGCTTCAGCTTCTGGGTAGAGGGTGCGGCAAAGGAGGTCATTTCCCCCCTTTTTTTAGAAAAAGTAACTAACTAGAAAAGGTGAAACTAGTCATCTAAAGCACTTAGATGAGCAATGGCACTAGCGTCCTTTTACTTGACAAATCTATCAGTCACACCCGAAAAAGTTTAAATACTGTGTGCGGGAGTATAAGTGCAAGAGAAAAGAATAATTCTCTGTGAATTCAGAATAAAGCTAGGCTATGATCTGTTTACTCTAGATTACTCTGGGTGCTTGAACAGCCTCTTTTATTTCTGTGTTTATTGAACTACTGGAGGTATCCAGTGAGTTTTCAGTTAGTATCATAATTTGTCCCCACTGTGCAGCCAGTAACAGTGAAGCCTGAAGTTATATAATTGAAATTATTTTCTTGAGTCAGAAGATGAAAATATAACAGGGATACTTAGCTGGAGTAAACTGCCATGGCTTTTAAAAGTTCAAATTTGCTTAAACTAATTATGTAGTAACGCACTGCACTATACGTATGATTACTAAGTGTTCACTAGCAATATGTGGTGAATGGCAAGTCAAAAAACTGTTTCTTCCTCTACCAAAGATGAGAGAGAAGGTGCTGCAGAGAAGTAGTACTCAGGCCCAGTACTCTTGACCGTAGAGCAATTTCTGTCGTTGTTTCTATGCTCTTGTAAAGATTGCAACAGCACATGTGTTTATAGCTTATTGTCAGCTCCTCTGTATTTTTACCATATATGAGCTATTGCACATCTGCTGGAAACCTGTTCTTTGATCCCTTGATAAGAAGTTTCAATCAGCTCTCAAAGTTGCTTTTCCCTAGCCCCACTAATTGACCATTTATGATTTTGTATTTATATTCATGAGGACTCTGGTAGCACTGTGTGCCTATGTTGTTAAGGTCGCAGCTATCATCCTGACTGTCTGCTCTTGGAAGCCTCTGCTACCAGTTCAGGACCACTAACTTTTTGTTCAAGTGGTAGACAGTTCCGTAATAGTAGTAGTAGCAAAAAAATTTAGCAAGAAATAATTGAAAACCATTTTGGAGAAAATATGCTGGAACCATATGTGGCATCAGAGAATTTAATTTCATAACTCCATAGTGCAAATGAAGATGGCGCTTACAAATAAACTCAGCAGGATCAGTATTAGCTAATTTTTGGGATGCTGAGAAAACCACTGTATTGTCAGCCATTTAACTGGGTGAATTGTGGTCTCTGGTGTTATTGTAAGGTAACTGTAGTGTAGAATTTTCTTTCACAAGATGGAAAAAGACAATTTTATTAGTAAGTTGTTAATTAATATGCTTGATTTGGGAACAGACAACTAGGATTTCATGTCCCTGCGTTCCCTTAGCCATCAGTTGAAGCTTTGGTGATATTCCCTGCCTGCTCCAGGATTACCAGCTACACAGTTTATCTGTTGGTCTGTGCAATATATATCAGCTGCCTGCCAATCTGTTCTGGGCTGTTGGAAGTTATGTTGATGACTGGTTTCTTTCTCTGTTCTTTGGAATGTTTGTCTAAGTTATCATTTCTTCCTCTCCCTGTGTGGTCTCTGGGTACCAAGACTTTGTGGTATGGAAGATGTTTTTGGAAGTCCTTGTTAGGTGGTAGCTGAGGCAAAAGTAGAGACAACTATTATGAAATATGGTAAAATACATTAGTTTCTTGTTAGGTAGAAGGCAAGTGACAGTAATATTCTAAAATCAGGGTGGAGAAATAGAAATAGAGCAAGGTGTCAAGTCGTAAATATTAAAGACTTTGGGAAAGTCAGGGATGAATGCTTGTACAACATCAGCTCAGTTATGTGTTGCTGCTCATGAAGAGAAAATCCCAGCCATGCTGCTTAAAATTAATGAATGACCTGAAGTCCAGGTTTGATTAAGTTACAAAGTATATTGTCTAGTTTGCAAAGTTATGATGTTGTCAAAAAAAAACAAACCAAAACAGTTATTTTAGAAAATTCAACATTCATATGAAAAAATATTCTTTTTATGGGGAGGGAGAAAAGCAATTTATTTTATTTATGTATTTTTTGTTTCTATTTGATTGCCAGTCCCTCTGATCTTCTCTTGTAAGAACAACTCTGCTCACATTTTTTTTAAGCCTTTGGTATCATAATTAAACCAGTTCCTGTTTTTCTCCTATGTTCTTTAGACCTTTTTCTTTGATAATACTACGTTATCAGGCTAAGTGTGTTTTTGTTTAACCAAAGTTTTCCGTTGTTTTTCTATGGAGGTTTACATCTTGATAGGTATAAACATGGTAAAGGCAGCCTCAAACGCTGACTTAAAGATGTTATGTTTCAGCTCAGAGTTTTGCAGAAGGTTAGAGAAGAGATTCTGTTACGGTAACCAGACTTAAATATCTTGGACTGTAAAGAAGTTGCTTTATTATAACCCTTGAGGGTTATAATGCATATGCTTTATTATAACCTATGAGGCTCTTCAATTCTTTCTTTCTTTCTCTTTCTTTCTCCTTCCTTCCTTCCTTCCTCTTTTCCTTCCTTCCTTCCTTCCTCTTTTCCTTCCTTCCTTCCTTCCTCTTTTCCTTCCTTCCTTCCTTCCTCTTTTCCTTCCTTCCTTCCTTCCTCTTTTCCTTCCTTCCTTCCTTCCTCTTTTCCTTCCTTCCTTCCTTCCTCTTTTCCTTCCTTCCTTCCTTCCTCTTTTCCTTCCTTCCTTCCTTCCTCTTTTCCTTCCTTCCTTCCTTCCTCTTTTCCTTCCTTCCTTCCTTCCTTCCTTTCTTTCTTTCTTTCTTTCCTTCTTTCCTTCTTTCCAATGTTCCAATGTTCCAATGTATTTAATTCATCATTTTAAAATACAAGGTAGCCACACCTGCATTTTATATTGGATCTGAATGTTAAGATTGAAGAGACAAGATGATCATTTACTTCTCCTTCTTTACCAAATATGCAATGGTAAAATACAATTTTGGCTGGCATAATACAGCATAATACTGNTCTCTTTCTCTCTCTCTTTCTCTCTTTCTTTCCTCTCTTTCTCTCTCTCTTTCTCTCTTTTCTTATCTATGCTGCTAAAGACTTATCTAATTTATAAAATTTGCACTGGAGTTGCGAAGGAGAAAGGGCCAAAAAATCGTACAGAACAGAGACCTGAAATATTTATTCCACAGTCAACAATTGATTTTTTTTTAATATATTCACTTTTGAAATGTAACTATACCCGAGGCAAGAGTGATGGTTTCTTCCGGAAGACAGTAGGCAAGATAAATGTGAGGGATGTGAGAAATGGGCTCCTGTGATCTCCTGTCACTTCACTGCCCAGGGTGAGTATGGACCTTTCTGGGCTCAGTTGGATGTATTTCCTCACCCTGGCTTCTCCTGTGCCCTCTTCTGCTCTCCTTTATTTTTACCTGATACATTTTCCTTGATCTAAGGAAAGGTTTAGGAAGTTAAGGGAGGCTTTTCAGTGATTTCCAGAGAGGTTGGCTTTTGTCAAATACGTGTTTTTGAAATGAGACAGGAAAAAAAAAAAAAAAAAAAACATTTTGCTGGGAGAAAACCCCAGCAGCCTTGATTTGCGATTTAATTCTTGTTTCCACTTACAAGGAAAGGAAATGTATATTGCAGCGAAGCTGAGTGCTCTGTCACCCTTGTTTTGTACTGACTCCAGAGCCAATACTGTGAGAATGGCAGCTGTGTCTGTCTTCAGCATTGTGGTTCTTTCCAGTCATGCTTTCTGTTGTGGTGTCTTGTGGAAAAATAATAAAGTACAGAAAAAAGAAATCACTCTAATGTGGTTACAACTGGTCTTCTTTGCAGATTAGCTTCATTTTAAATGCGGTCTCCTAGCAGAAAATCAACAAATGCTAGAAGGATTTATTTCAGATTAATCTCAGTAAAACAATACATTTGTTCCAATGTATTTAATTCATCATTTAAAAATACAAGGTAGCCACACCTGCATTTTATATTGGATCTGAATGTTAAGATTGAAGAGACAAGATGATCATTTACTTCTCCTTCTTTACCAAATATGCAATGGTAAAATACAATTTTGGCTGGCATAATACAGCATAATACTGGAATGAATACAAACAAACTCTAACATGCACTAGCTGGAAATCTTTGATTCTTGGCAGAGAATGGCTTCTGCAGGGTTGCTGTCTTCAGATTTTCCTGGGTTGATATTCACATAACACTGACATATGTTTAGGAAAAATACTTCTCAGTATCATGAATTCTTATTTAATTTGTGCAAATAAGCAAAGAGGAGGAAATGTCTTTCATTTGTATTTTATTTATATCAAACTACTTTTAGTCAAGGCATCTAAAAACTGTTTTCATTACATTCTGGGTGCATAGAGGTCCTTTTGATAAAAAGAAATTAATTCTTGCTAACTGAGGCTCTGGCCATCTTCTCTGTAATAGATGGCAGTGGTTCAAGAATAACATGAAAATTTAGTTCAGATATTACATTTCTTACATTAAAGTTTTGGTATGAACCTTCTAATAACTTAAAAACCCTAAAAAAAGGAAGTTGTATTGATTTGACTGAGATGCTTTTTGTTTGGTTTCTTCTTTCTTGGGTAGGGACAAAAGTTGGTAGTTAAAGAAAATTTGGCCTAAAATAGTGAAGGCTGCAATATTTTAGGCTAAGGTGGTAAAATATTTTGCTCTAGCCATATCTAATGGGGACACCCAGCAATGTAGCAAAGCAATGGATGGATAGACCCCATTAGAGAAATCTCAGTTAAATTATATTTTGCTGCTCAGAAACATCTGAGACAGGTTTCAGAAAAGTGGACAAAGCAAAAGCAACCCCAAGCCCATCTAAACAATTGTAAGATGCCTCATTTAAATTTTTCAGCTTGGGAGTTTCTCTGTTTCATCATAACTGACCTGAGTGTTTTCTGGATCTCTTGACAGATTCATTTTTTCTTGAAGTATGGTATCCAAAACATAGTGCAGTGAATGAGATTATACCAGCTTTGTTTTAGAATAACAGTATTCTGACCTCTTATTTCATACAGGTTTCAAACTTAGTTTTTTACCTACTAAGTGATGTATCTTAGCCTCATTTACTCAATCCCAGGAATGCAAATTCTTGCTTTTAGGCTGCTACTGTAATACTTCTTGAAAATAAAACAGAACAAAAAGTAATGGTGGATATTTCTCAGTTGTGTCTCATATAAATGAAAAGCATATTTTCTTTGATCTCTATCAATATACAGCACAATACAAACCTTGGAAAGTGAAATTAAAGAAAACAGTTTCTGAATTGGTGTTGGGGACTTTAGAGCTTGTTGAAAGGCAAGAACTGCCGAAAGCCAACACAGAAGTCCTTGATCTCTTAGCTAAGAATACAGCATTTTTTAGTCCTGAAATACATTTTGTCCTATTTTTGAAGATCTTTAGGACCTTACAGTTTAAGATTCTGTATCTCTTTAATCCATGTAAATGATCAAGATAAGGACTTTTTAGATGACTGTTTTGGTCAGAAAGCGTTAATTTTATGGTTGAAGATGTTAGAAGGGAAATTGCATACAGTTTAAAGCACTGTCATGGAATAGAAGAAAACTATTTTTAATTCCTGGAGATTTCCTTAATGGTTTAGTTTTTTGTTTGTTTGTTTTTGTTTGGTTTTACAGATTATCTCCCTTCAGTTGTTTTTCTCTAGTATGGTTCATGGCATAGTCATGCAAACTCTTTTGCTGCCTAAGGGATAAATGGCAGGAGGCCAGAATGATTGGCTGGCATTACTGTTTTTCCAAAAACAGTCATCTTCTGAAACTATAGTCTTAGTACATCAAGTTTTTTCCATCTTATAAGTTGTTGTGTACGGCATTAAGAACAACAGAGTTTCATTCCCTCAGACTTCATATAACAAAAGTAATATATTCGCTAAATGTGTTGTCTACTTTGCATTATGGTGGTACTTGAAAAATATTCACAAAATGCAGTTTATATCACCTTTTCAGAAAAAGAATTGAAACTTCATATGCAAAAAAAGCATAGAAGTATATCTGCAAATAAATCTAACACTGGTATTTTATCAGATTGCTAAATACTGACTTATTTTCACATTTTTATTGTGCTATTTGTAAAATTTCAAATCACGAGATCAGGAGAATTTGGTGAACTGGCTCTGAGTTTGAACTCTTCCCATAGAGTGTGAAGGAGCTTAGGGCATGACCAACAATTCCCTGAATCATTTTGACAGGTCTAATGCAATTGTACAAAAGTAGTATTCACTGCCCTTGGAGAAGACCCAATGTCTTTAGAGACCTTCAGAGAAAATCTACGTCAACTTTTTTGTGGTCCATCATCTTTGAAAAAGAAAGAATTAATTAAATTTTCCAACTCAGTATACACTCAGCTTGATTTGAGACAGCATTTTGAAAAATTTTTGGTAGCTAGGTTCTCAGTTTCTATTTTGGTCTATGGCACTCTTTGAAATTTCTTTGAAAATCCAAGATCTAAACATCTAAACATTTCACTGTAGTCAGGGACTAAATACTGATATTTGGTCCTGAATCTGATACCAGGATGAAAGTAATGCTGACACTACATTCACTGGTTTACTTCAATTTCTTTTATTGTCATCACCAAGTGACAGAATCCTTCCAGTATTTCTAAGCAGACCCCATTTGGTATATGAGTGTATCACTAGGTAGAACACCACTCTTCTGGAATGAATCAATCAGTAATGTGATGCCACCTATAGAATTGCTCTCTTTGATGAAGATGTTATTTTGACCTGCTCTGCAGTTAGACTTAGGCATATTCAGATGACTTGTGCATTTGCATTCTTTCCTACTACCATACTTTTCAATGGCCCTTCAGCAGTTGATTGCATGTCTAGTTAGCTAATAAATTTAGGAAATCAGTTTATCCACGTGCAGTTTATCCACACAGCTTTGTAAACCATAATAGATAGAGTTTATGTATGTACATACATTACTTTAAAGATATCTTTCTGATTCACTTTGTTGAGAGTAATTTAATGAAATGATTTTTTATGATGAATAAATGATGAAATGATGAAATGTTATCAATATCTATAGAGCACGGAAATACATCTATCTTGGGTAAACTATATTAACTAACTTCACACCTTACCCTCATGTGTTTTCCTACTGTTTGAAGTTTTCTTGCAGGTAAAAGACTGATATTTGCCCAAAATTGTCAGGATTTGCTTGTGCTGCACAACCAGGTTCCTAAGTTTTTTAGGTGGGAACATACAGTATTAAATCAGTTATTTGTTATTCCTCCCCTCTTATATGTAGTTTTTAGGCAGATCGAAATAAATATGAACCCACAGAGACTGACCATTTCTCTCTTTGGAAACTACTTATGCATTAGTTTTGTAAGCTAGAAAAATAACAAATTGCTGCTACTTTATAATAAAATTTGAGGTCTCCTTCAACTGCCTCTTAAAAAAAAAGTTGCCTCGTGATTGGAAAAAGGACCAAGAAATTTAGACATTTCACCATTTATTTGTTAATTCTGTTAAACATATAAAGATGACTTTTTTTTTTCTCCAATAGAGAATGCATAGGCACCTCCTCTATGAAAATCATAGTTGCTGAGTACTTACAGAAAGTATGCATATTGTATTATTATTAGTTTGGCATTCTGAAATTTTATCTTACATTTTTTTGTGAGACTGGATCTTTCAATTTTCCTTTGCTTTAATCAGTGATTTCTGTAGTTTGCATTTTGTACCCTTTTGCAACTAATTGATTATTTAAGAATTATACACTAAATCTGACTTTTGAGAATATTTTTTCTGACCTTTCTCTCAGAAATGCAAGTCACAGCTATTGAACCAAAAAAGTATTTTTTAAATATTTTTGTGTTCCTGTTCATGATCACAGTGATTGCATTCCTGTAAAACTGCCAGTTATTTAATTTCATAATAAGGTTTTGTGTGTACTTCCTGTACTTTCTTATTTGTTTCGGATTTGAAATATCAGAGTTGGACATTACATGCATTTTTTATCAGTGTAAAATGAGATTATCATACCTTCCAAAGTGTAGATTTTATTGTCAAAGAAATCTGAGAAATACTGCAAGAACTGTTCCCGTTTAAGCACTGACATGTTCTGTTAAAGAGGTTAATCAATCAACTTTTAAAAATAAAGGTACAGAAAGCAATTCTTAAGGCAATTTAATTCTGAGTTAAGTAACAAATTATTGATGTCTTCATGGATATAAGAATCTAGTCAGTGTACATTCAAGTCCTTGATTTAAGTGGGCAAATCAAAGCCTGAATATCAAAATATATTTAAGAGATTTTCTTTAAGCTCACCAAATTTCTTTTTCATTTTTTTTTTCTTTTTTTTTAAAAATATCTCTTTGCACCAACTTTCTTTTCCAATATTTGGTACTCTGAAATGTACAGGTAGTTTTGTCATGTGAGAATGTTCACCTATGTAAGACCAGAATTTTTTTCTTTCTCTTGTTTTGAAATGAGGTGAACAAACTGCAAAAAAAAAAAGGGTTAGGAAACAAGATGGGAATTTTAGGATGATCCTTGAACCTGACCATTTTTATTATCTTCATTAATGAAGATGAACCATGCTGTAATATGATGCATGTGCTGATGGATTGCTAGTGACACAGCTGGGAGGCTTTATCATGCATTATATCTGTAAGAAAAACGTAGAGAGAAGTGGAATGATGGAAAGGAGTGAATTATAATAAGATGACATTGAGGTCTTATATCTAATAACTGTTATCAAGAGCACCTGCTATCAGCTGGATGTTTATCAGTTGAGAATGACAGGTAAGAAGAAATGTTCTCATTTACAGAATGATAAAAGCCACAAATGTAATGTGACATGAAAAAGACAAATTTGATTCCAGGAGGCATCAGGTTAGACACTGCTAGTTAGAAAGGAGTCATGCTTCTGTAAGATATTGTATATAGATTTTCTCATCAGCACACCATGTTTTGTGAATGAGAAGAATGAATTCATAGTGAAATTGGGGCTAGCATTACAATGAGATTCCTGCCTATTGGTACCAGAAAAAGAAAAGCACTTATTAAGATAGAGTGAAGGTTGACATGGGACGTAGGAAATAACTATTAGCTGGCCACAGATTACCTTAGATTAGGAACTGGAAGAGATTCAGATCATTGGAAAGGAAAGTTTGCTGAGCAGTCTTCCACAAGGGTAGTAAAGGGCCAAAATAAACAATCTGTCTGGTGGTGGTAAAATGGATTAAGAAATAGAGTTTTTGTGTTTTGTTTACTTGCAGTAGTTGAGTCTAGTCTCTGACTTAGAAACTTCTTGTTCTGCCCTGATAAAGGCAGTTTCTAGCGTAGTTCCCGAAATGTTAACTATTGATGTCTGTAAGAAGAGAGAGAAAAAAAAAAAGGTTAATTTTCCAGGTCTGGATTAGTCCAGTTTGGATAAAAAACATGATTGATTGATAGTTCTGTCTTTTTTTTCTTTCTTTTTTCATTTTGAAGGAAGGATTAGCTCTAAGGAATGTTGGTTTTTCATACCCATTTGTCTTATTTGCTACTGAGACCTTCAAAATATTTGTCATTCTTCTTATGCAAATTTGATCTAGATGATAGGATCTGAATAAAACTTCCTGGTCAGGATGGGATAAGAAACAGTTATGAGATATCATTTACAAATAATTTAATGTGCTTTGAGGGATTATCCAGAGTTGAAAGGTTCTGAATAACATTTCTAGTAACTTGAGCACTGAATATATGCAATTAAAAAAAAAATTAACACTGTCAGAAAAAAGTTTTATAGGGTTTTATATAAAAACATATCTTGCCTTCCCACAGTTATAGCAGTTATGGTATATTTTGTTTCAACTTTATGCAGGTGTTTGTCATCATCTTTCTATCTCTTTCGCAGAAAATGTTTATAAACTGGGATTGATAGTATTTTTTATTATTTAGGAGGATAAGGGTCTATATTTATATATATCTGTCTATATTTCTATTTATATATCTGTATTTAGGAGGATCAACTATAATCACTTTTTTCAACATGAATGCCACATCATGGCAATGTGTTGCAGATACATTGCTATCTATGACAAAAAACACAGCTGCAAGCATTGCACTGGTCATTTAACTCTGGTCAACTCTCTAAACCTGCCTATATTAACCAATTAATCTAGGGTTTTGGTCATAGTCTGGTATAAAAGATTTTTTTTTAGTAAATGTCTTTTCAAATTAGATGGGTTCATTTTTGTTTGGCCTATGTATTACTGTATTTCTGACAAATGGGATAGTTTTTGATGGTTTTAATATCTAGTACATTAATGTCTAGCTTAATGTTTATGTAGAAAAATAATCATACAATATTCAGTACAGTAATTACTAGTGAAACACCATTTATTCCAGGAACTTCTACCTTTTTGAAGGAGGGTATTTAGTAAATGTAGTATGAAAATGTGTTGTTTCACACATTGCATTTCAAAGACTCTCCAGCTTTTTTCATTACTAGAATAGGCTGGAGATTTTCTGATCATCTGTTCTGTTTTAAAAGATGCAGAAAGACAGATTTTACTGCTTAGGCTTTCTCACTTGCCTAAACACAAAACTTCTGTTGTTCTGATGACTTAACCCACCCTGCTCAGCCTCCAGCTACAGATCCAGAACATAGTCTTCTGTAGGTCTTGTGTTATGTCTGTTAGCCCCATCTGTAAGTTTCTGATTCCTTCCTCTTTGAAACATAGGCAAATCTATGATGGAAGTTTGCTTGATTGTCACCAGGATGCCTGGTAGGTGGCAAAGGAGACCAACTCTCCAAAGGGCAGTCCTAAGGCAACTCCACTGCAAAGTGGGAACTCATCAGGATGAATGTGTAAGCTACTTGACTCAAAATATCTAAACTGCTAAATGTCTTTGTCTAAACTGCTGAATACAATAGACACAGGAACAATTTTGAGCCCTAAAATCAGTGAGAGAGTGGCCCCATTCATGTTGCGTGGCACTTGGCCCAAGATCTGTGTTGGGCCCAGCAGTGTGGGTTTAAAGCGTATTTGAGAGTGTAAAATAGGAGAAATTTATTTTTCATGTCAAAATGTCTGAAGTAATGGGAGGGTTGTTAAGTAGACTAACACAGCAGCATTTTCATATCATCAAACTGTATTTCATACCCTAGTATATAGAATGAGGAACAACATAGGGCTACTTACATTTGCCAAGTTTTCTTTGACTGGCACTGGCAAATTGTAGGGTTAAGGAATGAAAGTTCATCATGTCTTGTCCATATTGTGTATATTGTGTGTGGGTTGTGGTTGCTGGTATATGTTATGCCCCAAACCTTGACTGGCTCCTGTCCCAGGAGTGGCTATTTGGCACAGTTAAAACTTAGCCTGGGAGTTTGCTGTGAGTCTGTATGGATTATCAGCAGTCCTGTGCTTAAGCTTTTTCTATTTTTATTGCAGCATAGATGCAGTAGCAGTCTAAACTTCTGACTCCACCACAGAAATCACTGCAGTTCTATTACTTGAGCCAAGACCTTGGGGATCACTCTGTACTCCAGCCAGCCTTGGTTCTCTTTGAGGCCCCCAGGCTGCCTCTTTAAGGAGATTGATTTTGTTCTAGGAAAAATGTTCTCTCCTTCCTTCCTCCCCAGAACAACATTTTTTAAAAGTTTTTTAGACATGAGAATAGATTTGTTTAGAACTTCTGTTGAAAGACCAGAATTTTGTGTTAAACAAAACTTCTCAGTTTGAACCAGGAGCGTGTAGTTTGAAACCCTCTGAAAATGCCTCACTACTGTTTTGACAATTCACTCCTCTCTCTGAGATTTTTGTAACCCTCTGAAAATAGGGAAGGAGAAACTGGTGAAGTAAAGAAGGAAGAGTTTGTGTGAAAGCAGTGGAGAGAGAGAAGCTATCCCATGGAGTGACTCAGAGTGTCTTTCTCCTTTCATCATCCCCCAGGAGATCAGTTCACAAGCTTAATGTCTGATAATATCAAGGCAGTGTAAATTTTCCATTGCCTGGACAACAGATATTAAGGACTCTGCTATATGAGGTGGGGCTTGCAATTTGTGCTGCAGCACTTGTATTCCTGAAGATGATGTATAAACCAAAAAATAAACAGACAAACCTGATCTCCCACTTTTTAATTTGCCATTTTACTCAATGCTTGGATATTTACGTCATCTGTTGGAACAAAAATTATTTTGTTTGTAAATTAAATAGGTTGGGTACAGACGTCATTTCTAGACAATAAAGGAGACCCCCTGATGCCATATTTTACTGTGTTGTTTTCCTGGGAACTGCACATTAATTGAATGAAAACCGATTACTATGTTCAGGAAATGAATCATAGGCTAAAGTTCTTAAGAACATGAAGAACATGTTCTATCAACTTCAATTCTTTAGCAGTCTGCCTATTTTCAAATTCAGAATAAAGATTCTCTACTTAGCCATTCAGTAAGCATATAAAAGGACGAACAGTAAAACTTTATTGCCTATGTATAATCATTTTTTTTTAGTTTCATTTTTATGAACCAGGTGTTAGTGTTGGAGAAAGTATCAAGGATAAGTGGGAAAAACTTGAAAGGAGACAAATATTACAAAAGTTAGACAAATAGCTCATAAATTGCTTGAATGAAGAAGAGAGATTACAACTGAAATCTTATAATCTTGTCTGTAAAACTTCCTCTGGAAATATCTACAGGTACATTGCTTAGACAGAGGATCGTGCTTTTTTGTCTTGGTTTCTCATATGCTTTTAGTACCATTACTTGGTGGCAGTTAGTCCCATGAATAAACCTATATTAAATAAAAGGATATAATAGGTTGTGTTTCACTTTCACCGAAGGATGTGTTTTGTTCTTTCATTACCTTGTGTTATTCACATCACTGTCAGCAGTGATTCTTTTCCTTTGAATTTAGTCCTCCATTCCTGTCCTCATCTCTGCTTGATTAAGAATCCTGAACCATGTCTGATAATCATAGTTTGAGTACAATTCCTTGCTTTTTGATCCCTCTTGGTTGTTTTCAAAGGCACAAAGAGTAAAAACATACAAGTTAAAGATAGCTGAATCTGATCTTGAACAGTAGCTTCCAGAGCAGGAAGACCTTTCAGAGTGGAGTTGTTTGAGTAACAAGATTAAGCATATAATAATCTAGCTAGGTAGTTTATATTATTATTATTATTTATATCTATTTTCCAACAAGGTGATGGTGAAGGCTTTCAGTCTCACCATCCAAAATCTCCAGAATAAGAAGTTTTAAGTGTGGATTTTTTTAAGCATGTCTGCTTTTTTTTATTAAAAAAGAGTAGTGATATGAACTAGTTTTTGTTTGGTTTTTTGTTTTCACCTCAACTTAAATTTCAATTAAGAGATAATTGTGTGTTTTGTATATTCTTCTTAATGGGTAACATAATACAAATGGGAAGAAACCTGTGTCTGGAAATTATTCCCTATTGGAAAACTAATTTTGCAAGGGGAAGACCTGTACCTTATCTGACCGTATTTTACCTTATTTGACTGCTTGACATGTGTTTCCAAGCAAGATTGTCCAGCTGTGGATATAGTCCATTTCTCAGACTTTTTTTAGCCTTCTAATAGTCTTGGAACAGGAAAGAATAATTTGACTCTTCCTACCCTTTGGCAAACAGCCTATGTGCTTGAGTTTGTACTGTTGTGGAAACATTATGCTTTCGATCTCATGCTAATGCCTTGTTTGATTTAGGAAGGGTGAAACTGGGTTGTGTCTTTCACTGGGGCGTATCTTCAGCTGCATACAGCATATTCTGATGTCAGAGTGCTAAAGGGATTGCTAACAAAAAAATTGTTGGATAATTTTACGGCATCTTGCATAAATTGCCTTTCATCAGCATCTTGAGCATCCACTTTTTATGTACTTGAATACACCACTTTTTATGTTTTAAATAATTAAATGTTACTCTCAGTTGTTGTTTTAAGGGGATACATTTTAGGCTACTTTTTCCAGGATTCAACAAGCCTCAAAACAATCGATGTGCAGCACGACTGAGTTAGAGCATAGTCTTTGCCTAAATTTGTGTGTGTGTATGTGTGTGTGTGTGTGAATGTGTATACTTGTTCGATACTTTGTTGTGCATCTGTGGAAAATTAAAAATCCATCAAGAATTGTATAAATATTATTTAAGTATTAGTATTATTTAAGTATTATTTAAGTTATTTCCTTTAATTGAGTAAAGAACGCAAATATGCAGGAGAAAATGGAAATCTTGTTCAGGCAGCAGTAGTAAGGGCTTGAAAATGATTATTTGCCTGAGGGTAAATCTTATCCTCTGTGGTTCACCCTCTATAATTAAAAACCAATGAAATAAATTTCATTAGTGTAAGCAAAATATTTTAACAATTTAAAAGAAATGCACTTATATTTATTATATTAAACTATTTGAGATTAAAATAGAGTCTGTAACTTTCCTGCTGCATCAGGAATTTATAGTTCCTGATCCAAAATCCACAGATAGTCTTTCCACAGACATAAATATTATTTATAATACGATAATATAGACCTTATATATTTTTCCCTTTGTCTTTCCCTTCTATATCTTATTTTTAGGTCATGGTAATATTTCAGAGTATTTCGTACTGAATCACAAATAACTGCAATATTGAGATAAGGTTATGACACTGTGATCATAAAAACATCAGAATACAAAGATACGCACATTCGAAATGGACTCTTCAATACATTTTCATTAAGGAAAGGATAGGTAAAGGCACATTCTGAATTATGGACCTGTTTTTGATAGTGGCCAAAAGCAGATATATAAGAAAGACAGACATGAGATGAGAAAAATGACTGGGTCAGAAAAAAAGGCCAATAAAACCCAGTGACCTGGCTCTGCAGTGGTTAAAACTGGATGCCTAGGGATGCCTTTTATATTTAAAAGGAGATACATGTATGAGATGTATGAGACTGCCCCAACTGAAGCTCCTTCTCATGTTTTACTGAAAGCTATTACATAAATAGAAAAAAAATCCACCCAATTTGATATTTTCTTCCATCAGTTTGCCCAACCTCTCCTTCAGCCATATAAATTTGAATGTTAAGTAAATATACATAGAGCCTTCTTTTTCTGCATCTTCTTTTTCTGTATTTTTTTCTGAGCAAAACATAATATCCATTTTTTTTCTTTTCATTGTTTTCTTTTATACAGTGACCAATGATCCTACTTTTGACAGATAATTTGTAGCTTTTATTTTTGGTAACTATCCTGTTCATTCTAAGATTGCTATTTAAATACCTTTTGTGTAGTCCCTTTCTGGTAAACTGCCTTAAAAAGTAATGTGATTAGTCCAAACTGTAGGAGTCTAACCACAAGAACGACACTGAGACGCTGGAGCGTGTCCAAAGAAGGGCAATGAAGCTGGTGAAGGGGCTGAAGCACAGACCTTATGAGGAGCAGAGGAGCAGCTGAGGGAGCTGAGGTTGTTTAGTTTGGAGAAGAGGATGCTAAAGGGAGATCTTATCACTCTGTAAAACTACTTGAAAGGAGTTTATAGTGAGGTGAGGTTCAATCTCTTCTGAAAATAACTACTGAAAGTAGGACAAGAGGAAATGGCCTCAAGTTGTGCCGGGGAGGGTCACGTTAGACATTAGGAAAAATTTCTACATGGAAAGAGTAGTCAAGCGTTCGAACAGGCTTCCCAGGGAAGTAGTGGAGTCATCGTCCCTAGCAGTGTGAAAGAAACATATAAATAAGACACCTATAGAATCATAGGAGATTCCTAGGGATGTAGTTTAGCAGGCATGCTGTTGAAAGGCTTACAGTTGGACTCAGTGATCCAGCTGAGGCCTATTGAAGGCCTATTCCAATCATAATCATTCTATGATCATATGTATATATATATATATATATATATGTAATATGTATATTCTGGGGTGCATTAAGAGCAGCGTCTCCAGCAGGTCGAGGGAGGTGATCTTACCCCTCTACTCAGCCCTGGTGAGGCCACATCTGGAGTACTGTGTCCAGTGCTGGGCCCCCCAGTACAAGAGGGATGTGGAGCTGCTGGAGAGAGTCCAGTGCAGGGTGACTAGGATGATCAGGGACCTGGAACATCTGCCCTATGAGGAGAGGCTGAGGGAGCTGGGCTTGTTCAGCCTGGAGAAGAGAAGGCTGAGAGGGGACCTGATCAGTGTCTATAAGTGCCTCAAGGGAGGCAATGAGGAGGATGGGGCTGGCCTCTTTTCAGTGGTGGTCACTGACAGAACCAGAGGAAATGGCCATAAATTGAAGCATAAAAAGTTTCACGGGAACTTAAGGAAGAACTTCTTGACAGTGAGGGTGACAGAGCACTGGAACAGGCTGCCCAGAGAGGTTGTGGAGTCTCCTTCTCTGGAGATCTTCAAGACCCGCTTGGATGCAGTCCTGTGCCGCGTGCTCTAGGTGGCCCTGCATGTGCAGGGGGCTTGGACTAGATGACCTCTAGAGGTCCCTTCCAACCTTAGGCATTCTATGATTCTATGATTCTATGATAAATATGGCATATGTATACATATTCTATATAACATATGTATACATATTTATATATACACACATATATACAGGTATGTATACATATGCATATGTGTATGTACCCGTGTGTATACATTTTATATATATATTATATATATGTGTTTGTGTGTGTGTATATATATATATGTATATATATAAAAGAACTTGTGACATTTACTTGAAATTACTTTGCAATATAGGCTGGAATCAAAAGTAGGAAATTTACATTCAAATGAGTAGCAGTGCGCTTGAGTCAGGTCTCCAACTGGGGTAAATATCTCTATTCACGAGGATGGAATTAAACTAATTTTATGCTTGATGTGAAATTATCTTTTCAAGTGTTATAGTAAACATTTGGCTTAACATTTGAACATATTATGAGTCTTGAAAAATTCCCATTTTGGAAGCGGATTAAATTGTTAACAATGGTAGTTGTTAAAAACAATTTTTTCTTCTTTTTTCTTTCCAAAGTTTGGAAAAAAATGTCTATCTCTGTAGAAATTATTGAAAACAGCACTGTAGAGGAAGCCCTGGTCCTTGTAGCAGCATGGGGATTTATTATTCAGAGAATTCTGACTAAACAAGGGGGATCTCAAAGCATTTTTCTGTGGCAGTCAGCATATACAGTGCAGAAAAAACATTCCCTCCTAACAAGTCTATCTTTAGTTGGGATACTGTGGACTGGCAAGTTACAAATTATGCTTTTGGTGGGTAAAATATGGCAGTATTGATCGGAATATGACAGGATTTTCCATGCAATATTTGTTCTATGGGTTATGCTTGCACAAAACTAATTTGTGGCTCTGTCTCTTATTAACTGAGAGGATGTAAGCTGATCTGTGATGACTAGAGATCTCCCTTGTGTGTCTGTCATAACCATAAATTATCCGGAGAGGGCAAGAATGACAAAATCCCATATTTAATGAGCAAACTACATATCCTGTTTCCTGAAAATTCCACATTATGTAGAACAACCGCCTAAAAAGCAGCATATGCCAGTACCTGGTCAGCTGAACAGTTTAAGACTTGGGCTTATCTTCCCTCTGTTTTCCCAGAAGAAAGACATTATGTGAAATTTTAGCCTTTGGATAAACCTTTTTTAAGAGAGTGTATGTGCTTGGTGATCCAAAGATAAAAATAAAAATTAGACATGCCAGCATTAAAGTTGCAGAAGCAACTGAGAAAAGCTAAAACAAATTGGTAATTGGAATAAAAGAGGACACTGTCTGTTTTGGTAGGGTTTCACACCATTTTAAGTTCAAAGTGATGGTAATTCCCTCCAGTATAAGATGTCATTTTTCTGCCAATTTACATTGGTGTTAATCTTGTAGTTATACATACTATATTGCTTTCATCCATGTCAAAATTTACCTATTTTAAAGGCATTTCCTCAGAATCGAATGAAACAAATATATGTTAAAACTGGATCCGTAAAGGAGCTTAATCCTGGCAGCCACATGTCCAATTTGTAGCATAGGCCAACAAATCCTTTCTCCGAGCAGGATTGGATGGATTGGATCCGAGCAGTAAAGGCTGGCTATTCTTCCTTTACTGTGGGTGTTTTAAAGTCAAAAAAAAAAAAAAAAAAAAAAAAAACAGTGCTGCAAAAAACGTCGTGCTGCAAAGATTTTGTGGTCCCATGTTCTCTTCCTCGACAGGCATATGTGTGGCTAACATTAAAGTTCAAAGCTAGTAAATAGTAAGGACAGAATTTGATTATTAATGCAAGTATTTCAGGAAATGTTTAGGCAACTTTTGAGGCTAGCATTTCAGGCTAGCTTTCTGAGTTTACTCAAGTCCAGAAAGTTAGCTAATAAAAATGGAGCATTTATAGAGCTAAACAATACAGTCCTTCTAGCTGCCACTTAAAAATCACATTTAGTCATACACTAAGGACAGATTTTAGTATTGTAGATTCTTGGGGCAAATTTAATTTTTTTATAATTGCATTTTTTTTGACAGACCTAATCAATTATCTCCTGGGAATTTAAGGTGTAGTATTTTACTAAATATCAGTGAATGCTGTACATGAATGATGGTGAAAACTCGCTAAACAATACTTAAGATATGAGAGCCTACTTTTGGTACCTTAGTAAATCATAAATATTTGCCAAGTATTTATTATTTAGAGAGAATTGTTTTTGTGCTGTGATAATATTTTTCTTATTTTGATTCACCTAGTCTGTGCTTACCATGATACCATTTCTGTAAAAAATTTGGAATGAGCCACACATTAGACATTTTCTGAAATAATTGTTATATTTAACCAGTGTGAAGGGCTTTAATAAATAATTCATAGAATAGGTTGGGAAAAGTTTTCCTTTCATAAAATTTGGTAAAATTTTTTTTCCTCCTTTTATAGGAGCCATTTTCTGTAAAGCTTCCTATTTAGAAATATGTGGGGGAGTTGTGTGTGTGTGGTTTTTTTTTTCTGTATGTGTTAAAAAGTATGGTGATTTGCAGAGTTAGCTGACCTATATCTAAATAAAGTAGCATTACTCCAAACCAAAAGCTTAAAACCAACTGAGTCTGGAACTTTACCTTCTCAACAGGGCTGGTAAATCTGGACAGAATAATATGCTTTTAATATTAATATCTGCTTTTGATGCCCATATGTTCAGCATATCTATATTTATCACTCCTTGTTCTATGCGGGCATTTCCAAAATTTCCTCAACTCGCAAGTTAACAATAGGCTATATAGTTATATTGTTAAGGTTATATGCCCTCCCAGATCCTGAGCTTCCTCTCATCAAAGGTTTTGCATTTGCTCCCTTATGACTGAATTCACTCATTTACTTTTGTTTTCTTATGTGCAGCAAGGAACAAATAAGGTTGTGGATGGGATAGGCATAGAAGGAACACTGGGTATTTGAGGTGCAATTGCAGTAGTCTTAATCACACTTGAGTACTTCCATAATTGTTTCCATAGGAAGTTAAAATTTTATCATTAACATTTGTGCACACAACATAAGATTACAGAGGTGTGGTGATTACTTTACACTATAATTTTTCTATAGTTGATTTTTTCCTGGTGGAACAAATTAGCATCAGGTTTGAGTAAGGCTTTAGTCCCACTTTTGTGCAAGTTTGGAGTGAACAGGAAATGTACATTGCAGAACCAATCCAGAAATCTAACACAGTTGTAATCCTTTTGCCCACTAAAGTAAAGGAAAAAAAAAGTGAATATAAGACTTTACTTTCATCTGAATATCTTTGGCATAATGCAAATTACTATAAAGAGTTAGGTTTAGGTGTTGTTGTTGTTATATTAATACATACATAACTGTTTATTATATTAATAACAGTTTTACTTGAATAATCTCATGATCAATTTTAAGTGTCTACTTTGTGTATATTCAGTTAAGCACTGTCCACTATAAGCAAGATACTGCAAAACTGACAAAAAATTCAGTTATGTCTTGTTAATGCCTGGGGCTCAAATCTGTATATGCTTTCATTGTAATTATTCTATTTTATTGGTGGTAAGAGTTACATCGAAGGGCAGACAAATAAAAGGATTGTTACTTATATTTTCCAGACTGAAAACTGGAAGGTCACGTAAAAAAAATACATTTTAGAAGAAATCTGGAGAAAAATCTGCCTCTTGTTCCACTGCTTTGTGGTAAGCCCAAATTTTAAGGTGCCACTTTGTAAGATATTTTTCATCTTACTGCTTTTATCTCTTGGAAGAGAGAGCTCTTTCTGCTGCTCTTTCTCAGCAGTAGAGAGTAGACTCTTTCTCCTCTTCTCTCATAAAACCAAAATGCTTTAACTTCTGGCTTCATTACAAAGGTGATGCTGTATTTGAACTATCAGAGCTCAAACTAATGCAACAGAGATATCAACTATGATTTGATCCTGCAGAACCTACATACATTGTTTAATATACCAAAATGTCTAATTATGATCAAAGAACTCTAGAAGAAAGGTGTGAGTGGCTCTCTGGATAACCAAGATGTGATTATCAAAGTCCTGGGAAGAAACCTAAGTAAGTCAAGCTTAGGAAGGATTATAAAGATCCTTTTCTTTTCTCGCCTCCCCTTCCCTCACTCCTTTCTCTTTACCTTAAGAAAACCAGATTCCAAGGAAGGAAAGTTTTTTTTTTCCTATGACCTGTTTGCAAAGAAGATTAAGAAATTCACCTTCCCTCTCCTCCCTGCCCCCCCCCCAAAAAAAAAAAAAAAGAAATCCATATGGTAAAGATTATTTTTTAGTAATTATATTTGTTTCAATATAGCTAAAAGATATAGCATTGTGTGAGGAATTATCCTGACCTAAGCAGTAAATAGTATTGGCCCCACCACATTTTAAAATCTGTACAGAACAGGTTAAAGAAGATGAGCTGCTTTCAATTATGGAGAAGAGACCATGAGAAAAAAAAAAAAAAAAGATGTTGAAGGAGAAGATCTCATAGGAATGATTGAAGAACGTGTTGACTAAAGCTAAGAAAAGGTAAAGAAAAAGTTATAAAGAAACTACAAAATGTAATGGAGAGAAATCAAACTTTTTATTTCTATATTCCAGGCAGTTATGTCATGCAAAACAAATTTAGGTATTATGTTAGACAGTATTAAAAAAAAAAGTTCCACAGGAACTTAAGGAAGAACTTCTTGACAGTGAGGGTGGCAGAGCACTGGAACAGGCTGCCCAGAGAGGTTGTGGAGTCTCCTTCTCTGGAGATCTTCGAAACCCGCTTGGATGCAGTCCTGTGCCACGTGCTCCAGGTGGCCCTGCATGTGCAGGGGGTTTGGACTAGATGACCTCTAGAGGTCCCTTCCAGCCTTAGGCATTCTATGATTCTATAACAGGGTTAAGAGTCAGTGCTCAGGTGCCCAGGATTTTGCTACGTTCTGGTTTTTCTAGACAATTGAGAATATGAATAAGAAGTTTCTATCAAAGTGAAAGGGGTACCAGAGTAGGGTTACAATAATGAAAATAAAAAATATATCCTATGCTATGTTGATCATTTCTTACTTTATATTTTGACTTAGCTTGACTTAATTTAATCTGATATTCATTTACGTGTGACCATATTTCTAACATTTCTAACATAGCACTAGCATAGCATGCAGGCAGTCTCTTTGAAAGTATGCACTATTTAAGCATTTTAAATGGTTCAGCAGACTCGACATAACATAGCATGGTCACTGGTTCAAACAGAAGCATATATCACAATGGCACAGGTTTATTACAATAAAGGTGGTACTGTTTCTTCATGCACTTGGTTCTATAACAAGAACTTGGTTCTATAACAGAGAATTGAAAGAATGTGTAAAAAAATATTAACTAGACTTAGAAGTGATCTCTTTTGTGTTAACAGTGCTATTTGTGAATTGGTTGTTGGTTAAATTTTGTTTGTTTTTTTTCTGTTTACTTGTAGACGAAAAAATATTTTAAAGTATGGATGCCAGAATTATCCCTGAACTTGATGCATTACATCTCTGTAATGCATAACCTATTTTATCAGAGTAATGCTACTGGAAATAATATCATGAAATGAAAATTTAAAAAATAAAAGGATGTTTTTCACTGAATCTCCTCATTTTTCTCTAGAATGTACTTTAAAACTCTGAATCAGAAGTGTGTTGTTCTGAGTGATGTGAGAGTATAGACATTTCCTATGGTTAATTTGTTTTTCAGTCTGTCATATAAGTATATGTGAAAACAGAGATAGCATTTGTGGAAATAAGTGAATGAGGATGTAGAGTACCACTCTAGTGAAAATTAGCTTTCCATCTCATTTCCTACATCTTTGTATTTGATCTCTTTTCTTTTTTTCATACTTATGAACTAAGCAATAAAAATCTTGGAAGAGTTCTTGATTACTTTTTTTTTCTCTCTCTTTTTTTCCCCCCATTTTCATATACCCAAAGAGAACTACATTAAGAATTTCAGCTTCAAAATGTTAGCCTCTCTGTGAACAACAGCATGTGGAATTTCTTGCTAGTTTACACGTGTCTCTCAATGCTTGAAAATATGTGACATTCAGATAGCCATATCCAGGACTTGCCAGAGTGGTTAAGACACCTGTTAATATTAGTATGATTTGGCCTGATTTTGTATTTGGAAATGTGTTTGCTGCCTATTATATTAAAACATGTGTCCATGAACCACAGGGTGGCATAAGATGGTTTCAGTTGTTCTTTATACTTTTTTTTTAAAACCACAAAACAACCTATTTTTTTAATGTTGGCTAAAATATACCATTTGATTTATGGATCATATTACACAAAGCAATTTATTCACATGTGTTCTAGAGTGTAAAGACATTCAACTATAATCTCATGGAAATTATAAAAGTTAAGCATCTAGACTGTGATGCAGATTCCAGGCAATGGATTGCATTAAGAATCCTTCCTACTTTCTGTTCTACAATACCTGTATCAGAAAAGAAAGGAGGAGTTGATTCTCCAATTTTTCTCCATTGTGTATTGGTAAATTTGTAGAGTCTTAGAAGGTGTTCAGTACACAGTTGTATTTTTTTTGTCTGTCTGTATCCCAAAGTTTAAAGGTCAAAAAGCAAAAGGATAAAATATTTTTAAATATATGACCGTAGCAGTTCAATTAATAAATACTTCATCGATTCTGTGATTCTTTTACTTTATTGATTCTGTGATTCCTTTCTTATTCCTGTTCAGTTGCTATACTATGCCCACCAGACTGAAGGTGCATTTGAAAGTATAGTTCACTGTGACTTGAGTCCAGATCTAGATTTTGGGGCTATCGTGAAATGCTTTGATACAACCTAGAATCTAAAGGACAGATACATCTGAGTAATCTGCACTGTACTGTATTATACAGCATCACCCTGTAGCCCTGGGTACTCAGTAATACTAGGGATTTTTTTGTCTAATATTCATGAATTTTAACGTGCTCTTGCTTTCATTTTCAACCTTCTGTGCTAGAGAATGTGTTGTTCTATAAATGTCTGTGAGTTTAGAAATTTAAATAGTCTAATACTGCAAAGTCTAATCTGTTCTAGACAACCAGTGTAATTCATTTATTCAGCCCATCCAAAGACTTTTTTTTTCAAAGTCTTTTTTAAAACTAATAGTAGCTGATATAAATACAGCCTTTTCACCCTTTCTCATTCACTAATAATGCCATGATGTATTTTTTTTTCAAAATCTATATTTGGGTTTCTGAACTGTCAGATATTATAATACAAGAAATATTAAAATGGTAGAGGAGAGCAAATGGGTAAAAAGTTTGCATTTTTCGAGGAAGCATAACAGCTCAGATCTGGAGGGTAGCAATGCAGAAGGGACTACGGGGGTAGGCGCTGGAAAACAACATAATCACAGAGTATGTAACAACGGAGAGCGTGCCAATAATGGAGCTGCGCTAGGGCCGTCATTCCTACAAGGCTGCAGAAGGCAGGGGCAAGATGTGGCAGAGCAAGATGTACAGCGTGGCTATTTCATTCTACGTATAGAGCATGTGCCAACTACACTAAACTTTTGCCTTTGGAGGAGCTCCAAATCTCTGATCTGTATATTCAAAACTATGGATGAAGGAGAGCTCTGTGCTCCATTCCTCCATCCAGCTCATTCCTACATATGGCAAAAGGGGCTATTGTGTTGCACTTTTTCCTTATTTGGAGAGGATCTGTACTGAAATAGAAGTATATATATATATTTTAAATGTAATAAAAACAGTCTAAAAATTTCTTGAGGAATATACTGGCAGAATATCATCCTCTGTTATGTGAAGGATAATTGATATTTCTATACTTATTATAGTATTATGTTTAGTAATTTTAGCATGTAAATATGTAAGATAAATGGGGGGTGAGGGTGAGGGGAGGCAAGTGAAGAAAAGCACCCTGCTTAAGTAGGAAGGAGTCCAAAAGGAAGCAAATAATTTCCTAGAATACTTGAGAAGATTCTCATGAATGCTAAAAACTCAGGCTAACAGCTTGCACCTTTCACCATTATTTTGTTTGTTTTTCTGTCTTCCAAAATGTAAAGCTCTTAGCTTTAGTTATAGCTTTCCTCTTTCATATATGTTATGAATCATAAGTTATAAATGACTTGCAAATTATTAGTAGACATTTATTGCCTTATACAGTATAGTGATAACTTAGGCACTCCCATGATCCATGTATAAACCGTATACGGACTTTGGTTTAAAATATGATCCACAATTAAGCTTTCCATCTCAGAAAATATTAATGGAAAGCTTTTTTTCTTATTGGTTGTAAAAGGAATGAAAGATTTATGTAGACACTGTTACACGGTAAATGCAAGACCAAATCAAGCATGGATTAATATTAATGAATTTTTTTGTATTACATACATTCTGGAAAGTGTTATGTGAACCTGAAAAGCCCAGCACTTTGAACATATATAAAATTATATGACACGAGTCATCTCTTTTCTTTCTTTCCTTTTTTTTTTTTTTAACAGCTGCAGGTTTTCTTTTAATGTCTCTGCTTCTGTACACCAATGTCTCTGCTTCTGTACACCAATGCGCGAAGCATGGGAAATAAGCAAGATGAACTGGAGATCTGTGTGCGGTCCCAGCGTCATGATCTCATTGGAATCACAGAGACGTGGTGGGACAGCTCCCACGACTGGAGCGCTGCCATGGAAGGCTAGGTGCTCTTGAGGAAGGACAGGTTGGGAAGGCGAGGTGGTGGAGTTGCTCTGTATGTAAGAGAGCAACTGGAATGCATGGAGCTCAACCTGGGAGTGGATGATGAGCGATTTGAGAGCCTGTGGGTAAGGGCTAAAGGGCAGGCTAAAGTGGTAGACACTGTGGTGAGTGTCTGCTACAGGCCACCTGACCAGGGCAAGGAAGTTGATGAGACCTTCTAGTCAGCTGGATATTGCCTCACGGTCACAGGCCCTGGTTCTCGTGGGGGGCTTCAAATTCCCTGACATCAACTGGAAGGACAACACAGCCAGGCACAAACAGTCCTGGAGGTTCCTGCAGAGTGTTGATGATAACTTTTTGACACAGGTTGTGGAAGAGCCAACGAGGAGATGTGGGCTACTGGACCTCGTGCTAACAAACATAGAGGGACTTGTAGGAGATGTGAGGGTGCAGGATAGCCTCGGCTGCAGTGACCATGAGTTGGTGCAGTTCAGGATCCGACGAGGAGGAGGCAGGGCTGTAAGCAGCCTTGCAACCATGGACTTCAGGAGGGCCAATGTTAGCCTCTTCAGAGACCTCCTCAGAAGAATCCCATGGGCTAGGGCTCTAGAAGGGAAGTGGGCCCAAGAGAGTTGGCTAGTTTTCAAGTGTCATTTCCTCAACGCCCAGCAACAGTGCATCTCTGTGTGTAAAAAGTCAGGTAGAGGGGGCAGGAGACCTGCGTGCATGAGCAAGGAGCTTGTGGCGATGCTCAAGCAGAAGAAGGCGGTATACAGAATGTGGAAAAAAGAACAGGACCCCTGGGAAAAATACAGGAGCGTAGTCAGGGAATGCAGAGTTATGACGAGGAAAGCTAAGGCACATTTGGAATGCAAGCTGGCGAGGGAACTTAAGAACAACAAGAAAAACTTTTTCAAATATATAAACAGTGGAAGGAAGACTAGGGGAAATGTGGACCCCGTAGTGAACGGGATAGGCACCCTGGTTATGAACAACACAGAAAAAACAGAGCTGCTGAATGCCTTCTTTGCTTCAGTGTTTACCAAGGGCAATCCTTTAGAGTCCCAGGCACTAGAGACAAGAGAAGAAGCCCGGAGAGGGCAAGACTTGCCTAGGGTGGAGGAAGATTGAGTAAGAGTTCACCTGAGACACCTCGATACCAACAAATCCGTGGGCCCTGGTGGGATGCACCCCAGAGTGCTGCATGAGATGGCAAATGTCATAGCCAAGCCACTCGCCATCATCTTCGAAAGATTCTGGAGAACAGGGGAGGTGCCAGAGGACTGGAAGAAGGCCAATGTCACACCAGTCTTCAAAAAAGGCAAGAAGGAGGATCCGGGCAACTACAGGCCCATGAGCCTCACTTCTTTCTCCGGAAAAGTGATGGAACGGCTCATACTGGCTGTTGTCTCCAGGCATATGGAGGACAAGAAGGTGCTCAAGACTAGTCAGCATGGATTCACCAAGGGGAAGTCATGCTTGACTAACCTGATAGCCTTCTATGATGGGATGACCAGCTGGATAGATGAGAGTGGTGGATGTCATCTATCTTGATTTCACCAAGGCTTTTGACACCGTCCCTCCCAACATCCTCCTGGACAAGCTCCGGAGGTGTGGGCTGGATGAGTGGACAGTGAGGTGGATTGGGAATTGACTAGATGGCAGAGCTCAGAGGGTGATAATGAGCGGTGCAGAGTCTAGTTGGAGGTCTGTGTTGAGCAGTGTCCCCCAGGGGTCAGTCCTTGGTCCAGTCCTGTTCAATTTATTCATCAATGACCTGGATGAAGGCACAGAGGGCTCTCTCAGCAAGTTTGCTGATGATACAAAGCTGGGAGGAGTAGCTGACACCCCAGAGGGCTGCGCTGCCATCCAGCGGGACCTGGAGAGACTGGACAACTGGGCGGAGAGAAACCTCATGAAATTCAACAAGGCCAAGTGTACAGTCCTGCACCTGGGGATAAAAAACCCTAGACATCAATGCAGTCTGGGGACCGACGTTCTGGAGAGCAGCTCTGCAGAGAAGGACCTGGGCATCATGGTTGACCATGAGACAGCAGTGTGCCCTCGTGGACAAGAAGGCCAATGGGATCCTGGGGTGCATTAAGAGGAGCATCTCCAGCAGGTCGAGGGAGGTGATCCTGCCCCTCTACTCAGCCCTGGTGAGGCCACATCTGGAGTACTGTGTCCAGTTCTGGGCCCCACAGTACAAGAGGGATGTGGAGCTCCTGGAGAGAGTCCAGCGCAGGGCCACAAGGATGATCAGGGGCCTGGAACATCTGCCCTATGAGGAGAAGCTGAGGGAGATGGGCCTGTTCAGCCTGGAGAAGAGAAGCCTGAGAGGGGATTTAATAAGTGTGTACAAGTACCTCAAGGGAGGCAGTGAGGAGGATGGGGCTGGCCTCTTGTCAGTGGTGGACACTGACAGAACAAGAGGAAATGGCCACAAACTGAAGCACCAAAAGTTCCACAGGAACTTAAGGAAATATTTTTTTGACAGTGAGGGTGACAGAGCCCTGGAACAGGCTGCCCATAGAGGTTGTGGAGTCTCCTTCTCTGGAGACCTTCAAGACCCGCTTGGATGCAGCCTTGTGTCACGTGCTCTAGGTGGCCCTGCGTGTGCAGGGGGGTTGGACTAGATGACCTCTAGAGGTTCCTTCCAACCTTAGGCATTCTATGGTTCTATGATTCTGTAAATGCTTAAAGCTGTAAATGATAGATGTTTCTTATGGTCTTTGCAGTCACCTTCTGCTGAATGATGGAAAAATACTGAGCCTTATAATTGTTTCACTAAGGCGAAAAATGGGAAATATTGGGGAAACAGGTTCCCTGTATGTTTCTTATCTGTGAATTTTTTTGTTTGTTCGTTTTGCGTTATACCAGTGAATTTTGAAAACTGGCAGTGGAAAAAGAGCAGGTAGAGAGTGACTCCCTTTTTCAAATGTATCTCCTTTGATTTGAAATCTTAAGAGAACTTCTTTCACCAAGAAGATGATAAAGGCAAGCAACAAATTCTATATCGTTTGCTGCATTTTTTTTACAAAATGGATTGCATCACAAAAACTAACATTTCTGTATTCTACATGTTAATAGGGGTATGTGAAACCAAGCCTAACAAGACCATCTGGTGATTTCTGGCACTAGTATTCTCACATAAGAGATTAAAAAAAATATATATCCTGAAATTCTTACTATAAAATGTGCTGTGTGCTCAAGTCCTGTAACAATATGCAGCATAGGATGTTTTAATAGTTTTGCCTTTGAAAATATTTTCCTTAATGCCTGGTTATTTTTTCTGTCATGGTACATTACAGAATAAATGGTCAGTTTCGATGTCAGGTATAATCCAGGTTCTGGAAGGTTGCACTGGAAAACATTTGAGCAAAAAATTTATGCTAATTTATACACCTTCAATCTGCTTCTTACTTTAATGTGGAAAAGATAATGTGTTTAAAAAAATACATTAAACATTAAAACATTAAACATTAAACATAAAAATACATTAAACATTAAAAATTGCAGGAAGCTTGATATCCCAATTACATCTGAATCTCATGGTCAAAATGCAAACACAGAACAAGCACACACTCAGCGACTGCTTCACCCTCAATTTCCTCTCTTTGCACATTGTTAACAGAAGGTTCATATGTGCACTGTGAATTCTGCAGCTTAAGGTTATCTGGAAAGTAATTGCCTGTTTTGGAAGAAAAAACACTGGTTAAAAGAAGAGAAAAGCATAATATAGAGTAGTTAAAGATGCTTAAGAAATAAAAATAGTGGAAGGAAATAGAAGAAGAAAGTCTGGAGAGAGAAATTCCTCCTGCTGTATTTGATCTCTTCACTAGAGCTTAAATTACATACAAATGTATACATTACATTTATATAGGATGCACGAGCTGGCGAATCAGGTCTAATGCTCCAAATAATGGGCTAAAGATAGAATTAATTATTTTACAATTGTATATTGAGATTTTCATCCATGAATTATATTTAAATCTATGAAACAAATCTCCAATCTCCAACTACTACAGATATATCCATCTGTCTCTGTTTTGATTGCTTCAAAGTTAGTCAGTGTGACTCAGAAATAACTAAATAATGCTTCTGACCTACACAGAAAGCTATTTCTCCAGTGAAAATAATGCAGATAAATTGTCCTTTGCCTATCAGATTAGTTATACGAATGTGTCCAAACATAGATAAAAATATCTTTTGTATCTTTGGAAAGCTGCAACATCAAAATCCAGAAATCCCTGTTTTATGAAGAGTGACATTAGGAAGGCTCAAACTTGGTAGCAAAATGTCAGTAGTATGTAATATTCACAATCTTTTTTTTCTTGCAGAGATTAGCAGTTTTGTAGGAGGCTTTTGTGGGAGACTCTGCTCCTTATGTTGAAGTAGGCTTAAAAAATATTTGTTTATAGCAAGATTGTAAATTTATATTACTCCTACTTGTAGTAATGTAGGTAGGAAAAGAGTCACTTTATAAATAATGATTTAATATGTACTGTGAAGTAGAAGATTTTTATTACTACTACCAGTAAATAAGTCTTTTCAGTTCACACTAGTCAAAGCAAAGACATGGATGTTATTATTCCTAACCATTAATAAATGGCTAGGTAAGTAAGTAAATAAGTAGAAGATGAAACATTTCTCTAGTAAGAAGTTATTTATTTTTAAAAGCAGGTAAACTACCAAATCCGTGATAATGACTTCACTCTCACTTTAATTGAACTCATTAGACAATATTCATCAAATTTTTCAATTGCGTCAATATTAGTATGTCATGGTAGATACAATATGTTCTTTAGAATGAACATGGAAATCCCAGTGCAAATGCACAATTGAAAATTTAGAGGGAACTTTTGAAATTATTTTTTTTAGGAAACTCTCCCTTACAGGGAGAAAAAATGGTAAAATGCCATGCAAAAAAATTACACAAATCCCTTTCCAGGGAAAGGAAGAGGAGTAAATAGAAAATGGGAGGAGGAATGTAGTCCAGGGCTCCACTTGAAGATGAATGGGTTTTCTTCCCTTTATGCCTGTGACAGTTTACTTAAGTAATAGAGTGTTAATTGACTCAGAGAAAGCAGGAGGTGGGCTGTAACTCAGTGATCAGGACACTAAGCTGGGAGGCTCAAGGGCTAAGTCTCTAGGCCAGTAAATACTTTTGAAAAAATTTTTTAAAAGTGCAGTGGTTTCTTGTGGAGAGACTGAAACAGACTTCTACCAAAATAGTTCTGTGATTCAGATAGTTGCCTACAATGTGGGGAGAAGGAGATCGCTCAGCTTTGATACAAAAGTTCCCATTTTCCCATGAGACTTCTAACCAATTAAAGGTTAGTGCCTTTTCTTTGTATCTCATTTTGACTAGCTATTCCCTTATTTGTTGCAGTAGAATGAAAATAAATACTTTCAACCCTATTCAGCGTGCAGATCTCTTAAGTTTTCTAATTGCAGGTACAGACCTTTAAAATAAATTTCAGTCTGCTGGCAAGAACCTTGCTTCTCTCAATTGCAGACCCCTAAGAAATGGTGTGTGGATCACAGGTTAAAATCACTGGTTTTCTGTTTAGGAAGCTCATTATAGATGTGAAGAGGAAAAAATGAGATTTTAAATATAAAATTTAAATCTGCCTAATGGTGCTGAAATTTGAGCCTCTTGCAATCACTCTTGGATAGGAGTGCTTTACGTAATCGAGCTAAGTGGTTGTATGCTGTATGCCCGCTTTATGTGGCCTTAACTAGAAACCACTCTTGCCAATCCAGTAAATTGTTTCCCAATACAGTTGCTATGCACAGAATAGCAAACCTCTCATAGAAGATTTTGTTTTTAATCAATCAGAATTTTAAATGGAAAAAGATGGCTTGGGAAAATATTGTTTAGCTCTCTTTTCAATGCTATTGAGGATGTCTGTCTAGCACCATGGCAATGAACTGCCTACTGCTTGAAGGCAGTAAAACTGTAGATTGTCATAGCAAAAACCATATATTTTCAGTCCACTCGGATTTGTTGGGGTCATTTTTAATACCTTTTTTGTTTTGCACCCTGCTAAGCTGGTAGCATCGCTGATACTTTCTGCTCATGAGTTACACAAAGTTCATAAATTACATTTCTTCTTAGCAAGATTTATTATGCCTGTTTCTATTAAGACAAGAATAAATAACCAATTTATCTTGTTTGAAATATTTGTTATTTTATGTAGCATGTCTTTGTTTAGAAAACATTGTAATATTTTTTTCCATGTCACAGTTTTGTCATATATATTAAAAACATTCCACCCCAAACTGAGTATAGTTCTGGGATTGTATATTATTTTCTGACACTGTGCCCAGAATACAATTTGATATTCAAAATACTACAAAAATAACGAGGCAATGTTATTGCAATGTTTTCTCAACTTTCATTGAGAATTCTTAATTCTTTGTGACTTTAACTAGGATAAACAGAGCTATTATTTTCTTTGTGTAAAATATTTTTTAAGTTCCACATCTGATCTTGAATTTTTTTTGCCTTTCTGGTGGATACAGCTTTGCAAGCATAGTGGATGTGACTGCAGAAAAAAATCCACTTAGGGAACTAATTAGTATTTAGCAGTGGAAGAGAAAAGTAACAGTGTCCTCATTTGTGATAGAACTTCCTTTTGCAATCAGAGAAAAGGAAAGTGTGTTGTTTTTCATTTACGAGAATCAGAGAAGAGTTGGGGTTGGCATGAAGCTCTGTAGATCACCTGGTCAAGTAAGGTCATCTAGAATGGATTGTCCAGGACCACATCCTCTCGGTTTTTGAACATATTCAAGGATGGAGAAATCTCCAAGGATGTCCATTTCTGAGTAATCTGTTCCAGTGCTCACTCACCCTCACAGTAAAGAAGTGTTTTCTTGTGTTCAGATGGAGTTTATTGCATTTCTTTTAGTGCCGGATGCCACTTGCCTCTTGTCCTCTCACTGGATGGCACTGAGAAGATTCTGGCTGAGATGCTTCCTATGAATTCTTTATATACATTGATAAGATCCTACTGAGGTTTCTGTTCTCTAGGCTAAACAATCGCTGCTCTCCTAGCTTATCCTCATATGACAGACACCGTGATCACTTAAGCATCTTTGTGGCCTTTCAATAGACTTTGTCCAGTAGCTTTATGTTTTTCTTGTTTTGGACAACCCACCACTAGACATAACACTCTAGATGTGGTCTCACTAGGTCTGAGCGGAGGGAAGGGATCATCTCAATCGATAAGCTAACAATGCTCTTCCTAATGCACCTGAGGATGCTCTTGGCCTCCTTTGCCACAAGGGAACATTGCTGGTTCATATTCAGCTTGACAACCACCAGGTCCTTCTCTGCAGAGGTGCATTATGGGCAGATTTGGGTTGCAATGGTTTGCTGCACTATCCCCTAAAAGAATTCTTGAAGGGTGAGGTGACCATGCTGAAGAATTAGCAATGAAAATGCTGTCTCTAACTAGATTTGAGGAATGATTGATAATAACTTTTGTGGAGTTAACAGAGAGATTAAAGAAAGAGATGAATGCTGAAAGAAATGCTGAAAGAAATGACAGATGTATGGTTTTAAAAATGATCCCAAGAAGCAGGAAATAAAGCATGTGAGATGTGCAGTGACAGACAAAGTCCTGCAAAAAACCTGTGCCCTCAGTGGGCTACTTTGAAGCAAGGTAAACAAAGAAAAGAGAGGATTGCTTTGAGATAAGCAAAGAAAAGAGAGGATTGAGCTGTGAGATGATAAACTTACAACCTGAGCATAAGGTTTCTGCATTTCCCGTAGCCGATAATTTTTATGGAGAGAAAAAAGACAAAAGCTCAGCTGGATAGCTAGGTGTCTAAATTAATGTTGAGCTGTATGGACTACAAAATTTGCCCATGCTCCTGACAGAAAGGAAACTTTTGTAAGATTAGATGTAAAAGCTCCTATTATATCTATATATGACATCCATATCTAACATATATATAAGTTAGGTTTAGAAAAATTCTCTTGATCAAATAATTTTTTATTCATTTACCTCTAATCCTTAATGACTTAAAAATGTAAGATTAATAGTCCTGGGTTGCAGATACTGATGCTGTAATGCTTACCATACTAGTTGAGCACGCTACGAATGAAAAATGAATGAAAAACTTTCTACTGAAGTGATTCATCACTCATGACTTGACAAGCAAAATAGTCAAAATATTATTCTATTACAGCAGTAGACTTCTATTAGATTCAGCTGATGGCTGATGCGTGTGCTCTCAGAAAAGCAAAATAGGGGAAGCTATTTAAAAGAAACTTTTTTTTCATGCTTTAGTGGTTCAAAAGCTGTGGAATTTCAAATGTAATACTGAGAAATACCAGCTGGTTTACTACTAATAAATAGCTTTCAGTGAAAGAGAATAATCTGAAAATATATGGATTCATTGGGTAAGTGATAAAAACTGAAGTAGTAGAGGAAGGAATTCTGTCTCTGTAGTTCTTAACATTCTCAGCATTTGAGCTTGATTCACTGCATATTGCAAAATCTGCTGATTGTAAGTGCAAGCAGGCAACTGAACTTTGGGCTCTTTTTGAAAATGTATTGGTGCTTCAGGCTACCTCTTGACATATGTGAGAAACGAAATATGTCTGAGACTGGCCGTATGCAGTCACCTTTTTACAAAGGAAGATGTCTCCAAAAAAAACATTGGTGGATTTTGAGCTTCACACCTAATAAAATTTACAATGGTCATATTTGCCATTTAAAATCTTTTCATGGTCTGGGTACTGAGTGCTTGAAAATCTTAACCACCTTTCTTAGTGCAGAGCCAGACTGCAAATAGGGTGTCTTTGTGTTGGCTTGATGTTCCCTTCTGTCACATGCAAGTTGGGCCAAGTTCGCTGATTTGTACTGCAATGCTTGTCTTTCTAGGCTTTGAGGAAAGGATGATGAGAAGTGCCATCTAGAAAAGGTAATGCTAGAAAACCACAGAATCACAGAATCATTGAGGTTGGAATGGACCTCTAGAGATCATTCAATCCAACCCTGCTGCTCAAGCAGAGTGACCCAGAACACGTTGCATAGGATTTCATGCAGGTGAGTTTTGAATATCTCCATTGCATGGTAGAGCGTGATGGTGGAGCTGTCTCAAAATCAGAAATTGTTATTTGTGAGCATTTGTTGTGTACCTCCATACAACTGGTTACTCACTTGCGTCTTGGCAGCAGGCTTGTCCACTCTGCTGGCAGTAACCTGACTGACATTTTTGTTTAGCCATTATATTTCAAAGCCTTATACTCAAGAGTTAGCACAAGAGAACATTGCTGTTCAGAGTGGAGAGAAAGTGATGGATAAGGTGTCCATAATGAAGCATCAACCCATGTATTTAAGCACTGTTTGGACTATATGTTGATATACAAATCAACTTTCAAACCTTTGAAAGAATAGCAATAAAATGATTTATAAAATTCATAGCTTTCACTTAATAAGTTGGTCAAGTTACTATTAGTCCTGATGCTATGAGGAAATCCATGCAGTTTTTATAGTCTTTTGATGGAAAACAGTGTGCTGTGTTGAGGATATACACATTTATCATCCTTAAAAAGAAAGGATCTTACTACTTTATTTTCAATTTATATTTGAATCAATGTATTGGGTTTTGCAAAACCTTGCAAGAGTTTTTTTTTGATTTGATTAGAAGAGAGATTATGTTTTGATTTGCAATTTATATGTACGCTTATTCTATACCAAAAAAGGATGTGAATACCCAGTAGCATTTTTTTTCTGATATCCATAGCTTAAACACATTCTTTAACTTCCAGTACAGTAATTAGCAAAGACAAAAATCCTTGGCTGCTTTGCCATTTACAGAAATGCTTTTATCTTCTTATGCAGTTTTCAGTTACATTTTGATTATTGTAGGCTTATTACTTTAGCCCTGCACTTTACTGCAGATCTAAAAGTAAGTCCCCAGATGGCAAACACTTAGGTGCGTAAGTAACACAAATCACATAAATGTTATTTGAAATATTATTTAAATAGTTTGGGATTACTATTGTCATTTTCTGTTTTACTACTAAGACAAATACAGGGCCTCGCTATGCAAACACTCCTTGAAATAGTCTCACTGATTCAAAGTTAACCATTCATTCCAATGTCATAGTCCTGCAAAGTTAGGAACAGACAAGTGGTCCTGATTAAAATGGATTCATTATAATTACCTAATCTTAAAATCTTAATTCTACATTATATTTTAACTTCATTGCAAGCATGATGGAGCTAAATTATTCTGAAACAATCACATCTAATTATATCTCATCTGAAATGTTAGAGGTGAAAAAGAGCTGTTGTCCCTAGATCTGGATTTATAAATCAGTAGCTTGTCTTCTAGGTTTCTTCCAGACAAGAAGAAAGTGTTTTCATCTATAAATTATTATGTTAGTGATTATGATTCATACTTTATTCTGTAGGGTGGTAATATCTTGTTTTTATACTTGCTTAACAAAGTTCAAGGAAAGACTTGAACCCGAAAGCAAAAATTAATCTGAAGATTTCAAAGAGGCTCTTGATACCTTCTCTCAACTTATAGTTAGTTACTTTAGTATAGTTAAGGAGTGTGAAGAATACTGCTTTTTTGGGTGGATACATTTCTGCATAATAATAGTACTCTAGAAGATTATTTTGTTGTCAAAAATATCCTGTGGAAGTTTTTAAGCAACTAATTTTTATTTGCCTCATCTTAAGTGAGTTCAAAGCCAACGAGCATATTGCTTTTAAGTTATTTAGTGTCTGTTCCTCTCCTCCTTTAGCATCACTGCATATGTATAACTTCCTTTTCTCCTTGGAAACAGAAGTGGAACAAAACTGCAAGCTATATGCTCTAGGCTACTCCCACAGAGTTAAGAGGAATAGAATAAAGTTACGTGGGAATAATTTCTTGCACAAAACACTCCATGTTTGATTGTTTAAATTAGAGATTCCTGACAATAGTCATGGGTTTGTGAAACTGAGCTATGATAAATATAGAGAATGCTTTGGAACATACCTGTACTTGCTAATCATTGTTCAAGAAGACACACCTAATGTGGGTTAAGGTTGAATACTGTAAGATAATTACGAATGAGGACTTCTGTGGAAATACAAAATAAAACAAACCCTAAATTTAGGAAAAAAAAACACCCTATTATTCTGTTTGTCAGTGGAGAAAAAGATCTTTGATAGGTAGGTGAAATCCAGTTCTGAAGGACTATATGGTCACAAGACATTGACAGGAATGCTCTTACAATTAGGGGGAAAGTATCTGCAGCTATGAGGTATGCTTTTCCAGCAGCATAGCAATATTTTATTAAATACACTTTCATTACAGATGCCCTAAAAAAAGGATGATTTTTCTGATGAAAGTTTATGTAGTCCTAAATCCATGTTCTGTGTAGTTTGTAAAGCATAAGGAGGAATAATGCCATCAGAAAAAGTTGGATCATAGCACTGGCTGCCCTAAATAAAGTGAATGCAGCCTGTAGCAATATTGGGCTTGAAATATACTGTATTTTTATTAAAAGCTTTCATGGTAAACGATAAAGTGATTACTCCTAGCAACTCAGGGCAGATAATGCTTTAGCATTTGTGTAGCTTTCATTAAGCAGTTTAGAGAATGAAAACACAAACAGACAACTCACCACACAGATTGGCTTATATCAAGATAAAGAAAAAGGTTAGAAAACAAAAGGTCACTGTATTATGCCTCATCACAGTGTTAACATAAAAGAGCATTAGGAGTTTTTGATTGTGATAGGAATGCTTCAAGCATTTATCTGTTTCTATTGGGTAATCTGCAAGCTCTATTTGCAAGCTATGGAATCCCTAAAGTATTGCTGAGAGACCACATCCCAAGTGTCAGGATGTGTAATTTTGTCCAGATTTTTTTTTTTGTAAAGTTCAGTCACACCATTCTGAGTAATTTTTAACTGCATTTCTGCTCTGGATTGGAACACTCTCCCACTCAACCCCAGTTTCTTTTGCTGTAACAAAAATTCCCATTTTTTTTAATTTAGAAATATCTGTGTTAACTTCATATGTATATAATGTACGCACACATTTAATGACTTTTATACATTATTTAATATAATTTATTCAGCATTCAGTTAAATGAAACAGGAATTAGAGTAAATAAAGCAGTTAAAATGAGAATAAAAAATGAAACATCTTATTGCGGCAGAAAATTCTACCAATTATTTATAATTATCTCTAGTGATAATTAAGTTAAAGTGAGAAAGAATAATAGGATGTTGATTTCTTTCTTCTTCTTTTTGGAAACAGATGCCTGACCAATATTTGCCGTGTAGAAAGTGAACCAACTTGTTCCCCACTTATCCACCCCCACAAGGCCTCTGGTAAGTGTATTTATGAGGGGTCTGAGTGGTCCGCTTGCCTGGAGTTTCCCTGAAAGCAACATGGAACAACAAGATTTATACTGCTGGTCTAAAGTCTAACTCATAGCTGAAATGTTCAGTTTGAAATGCAATGAATTTCTAGAACTCCAAAAATATCCAGAGTTAATGTATTATCAGAGAAAAAAAAAATCTGTTAACAAATTAGCAAACATGATGGAAAACAGCAAGCAGAGCTACGGTCAGGATTTTTATTACTTTTCTCCGCCTCCTAATGGAGACAATAGTTTCTGATTGCTGTAATGTTTTAGTCATTTTAGTGGAAAGATTCAGTTCTAGTCTTTTTTTTTGTGATGCCTTTTGTATTTATGTGTGTGTCCTGAAGTTTTTGTGAATATCCTTTGAAAATAAATAGTAACGTGTTCTTAATTCTTAGAGCAATGGTACTTTTTTTGAAGATACTCAGTCTTTATCTGTTACTAGCTTTCTCTGAAAGTGAATTCTTTAAAACTTATTTACTAGCTCATCTTCTGAGCATATTGATAATAATAAAACACATTGTTGGTTCAGTTTTAATATGTAGAACATAATTTTCCTTTATTATTTGATTAATGTTGTCGATTGATTTTTATTTCCAGAAGAGTACTTCAGCAAGCTTGGATTCAGTATCCTATGAACCTGAAAGCTACATTTGGGACAATTGTAAAGTTAAAATGCTTTTATGACTCAGATCAATACAAAGACAAAAAGATAAAGTCTGACACCCAAAACTAAAATTTCTGAAAGCCTTCAAATTCCAGTTTGAAGATCAATTGGCAATTATTTTCGAGGAGCATAAAATTCGAAATCATTTTTGAAAATAAGGAATAGACACTTAGGCAGCTTGCATCTTTTAATATTCTTTATAATATTTAATTTTATTTTAGTGGGAATTAAATAAATTCAAACTTGCTGTCCTAGATGATAACTGAAAAGAAACAAGAATCACATCTGCTTTTGTTTCTTAATCCTGTTAATGATATTAGCCTGTTTTTCAGCATCCCCAAATCCTAAACGTAGGCTGAAAGAAAAGACGTTGTTTTCGCTGTAACTTTCCTCCTAAGACTAGCATTTAGGCCAGAATCAGTAAGTTTTACGCTGGAAAATGTTTGTTCCTTGACTGAATATGTTCATAATATAATGAAGCAATCTGAGTGGGCTATAACTGCTTGTCATAATCTGATAGTATCTTCTCTGACTAGCTGTAACAAATTCTATAGTAACATGTGAACAATCAAAATTTCTGGAGGAAGATTGTTGGGTATAATTTTGCTTTGAAAAAGGGCTTGTTTCTTTTCCAGAGATATATACATACGTATGGGCACTGTTGTGCAAGTACAGTTATTTGGTGATTTTTCTGCCTAGCAAACAGTTGCTTTCTCAATGTTTTACCAAAGAAAAGACAGGGGGTTAAATCTAAGCATGCTGCTCAGTGTACAGATATTTTAAATTCTGATAACATTAACTTTAAAAGCATTTTGATCTTATGCCATAATGAATCCAGGTGTGATGGGAAAGGACAAGGGCATCAATCCAAACTAAAGCATAGCAGACAGCAAGCAACATTCAGGCATCAGTTTAGACTGAATGAGCTCTGTATTTACGTCTGAATTTAGGTCTATAAATATGTTCACAATGGGAATGTATCAGAGAATATCACCAGGAAATATTTTATACTAGCCAACAATGCTAGGAGAATTACACTACCAAAAAGTGCCCAGTAGGTCTGTCAAATCAGAAATGCAATATATGTTTTTTTTTTTGCTTTTATAGTGGGCACTAGTGTTCTTTCTAATTGCTTTCCAAGGGCAAGTGGTACCTGTGTCCAGTAACTGGTCTTTCACCATTCCCACTTATAGTTTATCAAGCATTTCTGTCATGATTCTGTTGACAAAACAGTGCAAAAGGACCTAATAATAATGTTAATACACTCAAATTAAATAGAGCTCTTTTTGGAGGAATTCTATTGTACCTTACCACCTCCTTCTCACTGCAAGTGAAGGTTAGATCACTCTGCTATCTGTGGAATACTCTATGAAAAACATTTTGTTTGCACTCTGCATGTTATGTTTCAAAAAGTTACTAACAGTCTGATAATCCAAATAGAAAACTAATTAACATAAACAATTAAACAATTAAACATAAACATAAGCAATTGAACATAAACATAAAATACTGCTTTCTAATGTTCTAACATTATAGTAACAAAATGTGAAATATATGAACAAAATATGAACCAATATTGCTTAATATATAATTTTGAGATATTTTGATCCCAGAGATTATATTTATGCAAAAACTTCAATTGAAGAGCTTCTTTGAAACTAGCTCATTATTTCTGTTTTCAGGCTGTGTTTTCATAAAGAATATTGTGTCAGTCACCCTCTTGGCCCCAAACAAAGCAACCCTCTCCCCCCACCAAAAAAATCAAAAGACCCACACCATCCTGAAAAAAGTGCAAAATTTGGTGACAGCTATCAGAAAAGGCCATTCCTGAATTGTTTCCTTTTGTTAAAAGAGGTTAATTTTGAATCACTACCTCACTGCTTTATGCTGTGGAGAGAGGGCTGCAGCCCATTTCTTCAGCAATCTACTGTGGGTATCTCCTTACTTATATTTTCTAATATTTAGTAATATCAGAAGTACAGATGGATGATAGTGTCATCAAAGAAATGAGAAAATTAAATGTAGATTATTTTTAAAAGATATTTAAACAAGTAAATAGATAATAGCATTACAACAAAGTAGGAAGGAAAATGTGATATTGAGTGGAATGGAAAAATAATATGGGATAATGATTAATTTTTGTATTGTCATTTTTTTTTTGTATTTCAGTTTGAGATGTGCATATTGCTCTTTGTATATGGGGTAATGCGGAATAGGAATTTAGTATACGGAAGAAGTTACTTTTAAATCAAAATAGAACACACACAATTATTGAAGAAAGTTTGGAGTATTGAGCATGCCATTACAATGCAATTCTTGAAGTAACCCACAAAAATATCCGTTTTATTTACAAAAATATCTGAACAATTTCTGGAAATGCAAGAGAGGTAGTTTCACTCAAAGGAGCTTACAGTCTGATAATAAAATCATATCCTTTTTTTAAGGTTTTCTATGTGTTCTGCTGCACTGTTACAATAGAAATAAACTATCCATAACTATCAAAAAAACTTTTTGGAAAGAGCATAATGGATAAATCTCCTACAATGAGTTAATAGTGATGAGCAACATCAAAGAGAAAAAAAAAATGAAAAAAATAGAGTAGATTTGGAGTATAATTTGATAATGCCATTTTTGGCATAAAAATTTATCTTTGAAATCAGGATTTTCTGAATGAATGTCAAATATTTATTAATTTCAGTCTGCCCACAGAGAGATGTTGTGAAATTTTCCAGACAGTGTTACTGATGTCGCTACCTGAAATGAAGAAAATTAGAACTAAAAGGAATTCTTAAAGCCTGAAGGTGTTACATCAGTGTTTTGACTGGAAATTTAAGTCATGTGACTTAATATTTTTCATATATTTAAAGAGATTGCACCTGATTTAATACTAGAATCCACTTATAACCTATAGTGATTATTTTTTAGGGAAAACAGAATTGAGAGAGAAGAAAGTGTCTGGAAGAAGAAAAGTCATCTTAATTCATGTTCTTCAAAACATTTGTGACCCTAGGACAAGCCCCCTGAAAGATTCTTATTCAAATTCTGTCAATCTGGAAGTCTTCTCTGAGGCGTATCAGTTTTGATAGCTGGAATTTTCCCACCCCACAAGTGGATTTATCAAGAAAGCAGTAAATGGAACTTAAAACCTAAAGAAATGAATATTTAGGTCACAAGGTCACACCTTGCTAAATGAGTACATTTTGATTCATGCTTTTGCATGGCGTGACTGTTTTTATAGTACTGGGTCTACTGTTGCCTTGTAAAATGCCAATCACCTCTTTATTTTTGCCAGATGTAGAAGTAGACAAGATAACAAGTTAGGGCACTTACCTAAGCAAATATATTTGGCTGTCAACTGAACATGAAAGCATTTTGGTTTTGTCATCTAAAACCATATACTGATTTGAAAGATACTTTAAAGGCACACCTTAGAATCCAGTATCCTGATTATCATAACTATTTCTGTTTCTGATAATATCTTTGTTCCCTTTTTAAAAAGGTACAAATTATAATTTAACCATTGACATCTGTTCTCAATAAGGGATATATCAGAGAGTCAGTCTTAAAAGATTCGATGTTAGAAGAAGAAAATGAGAAATGGATTGGAACAACATGGCAGGACCTGTAGTTCTAGAAGAAGTCAGAAAAGCAGGAGCTGAAATAAAAGCTTCCTCAATACCGGGCACTGGAACACACTAAAACATAAGGAGTTTTTTTGTTTTTGTTTTGTGAAAGAAAATGCTGGAAATTGAAAATCCATAAACCTGACATGCAGACAAAGTGTTAGAAACTCTTCTAAAGAATTCTGAAGTTATGTATCAGCATGTAATTTATTCGTAATTTTAAAAATCATGAACATTCCCTGATAATGTAGAATCAAAATAGTTTTGTAAAGGTAATCTCTGACTCATAAATGTTAAGTTATTATGAGCATCCTGTCTGCACAGGAACAGAGAATATGCCTTATCTACCTGGTATTTCAAAAGACACTTAACAAGTGTTGGAGAAAGACAACAATATTTAGCAATGAGATCATAAAATGGAGAAAAACTCAATATAGACAAGTGTAAAATAAGATGTGTTCCTATATACATGTATATATAATCTGAAATTTGAACATACAGTGATGGAGTTTGTTATTATGATTTGTGAATGAGATCTTGAGGCTTAAGTGTATCTGACAGCTGTTTTCATTAAGCCTAAAAAGAAAAAGAAGTCCACAGATTGATTTTAGGAATTGTTAAGAAAGGAATGGAGTACAAAATGGTGTACTCCATTGTACACCATAGCACTATGCCACTGTATAAATTTATACTGCTTTTGCTGAGTGAATACTGTGGGAGGTTCTGGTCTCTGTCTTTAAATCATACATCAGAATTCGAAATCGAAGATCTGCCAAGAAAGATCAAAGTTTTAAAATGCCTCTTTTATGAATAATTATTAAATCACCTCAAACTTTTTAAATAACTGAATGGGGATATGCCAAAGGTCTACAAAATCAGCATAGAGAAGGTAGGATATATTTCATTGTTTCTCCTAGCGCAAGAAGTAGAGATTCTCAAATCAACATAGGAGATGACAGGCTCAAAACATACAAAAAGTTATAGTTATATTGTAGAAATCTTTGCCAGCATGCTATAAATGCCAGAAGTTATCAGAGCTTCAGAAAACAGAGGGATATTTCTTGCAGTTATAAATAACAATATCATCATCTCTACTTTGAGGAATTCCAAGCTGCAAGTCACAGGAGGCTGAGGCTAGAAATTTGGGTTCCACTCAAATATTTTACTATGTATCATCCATTAGCCCCTGCTAGGTTATAACTGGACCTAGCTCTGCCATGGGACAGATATTTTTGCATTCTTAATTGTGTGTATCCTGTGTTAAAAGGAAAAACAAAAAACAACAACAAAAATGCTAGTTTGTATTGTTCTCAGATGTTACGTAGATGTTCTGCGTTTTTAGGGGTAGAATATACTTTGTGTATTGACAGCACTGCAAGACACAGAGTAGAAGGCTTGAACGCCTTTATACTTTGCTTGAAAGTGAACCTTGCTCCCTAGCCCTGCTAGTTGGGACCATGTAAATGGTGACAAACATGCTTCCTCTTAGAAGTATGGAGGGATGGAAGACAAATCAATAGATGGCATTGGAGGGCAATGTAGCCTTTAAGTGCAATGTACAGAATGCTGTGTCTTCCTTCATCCAAAAGCCTCAGTTGTTTTAGTACTTATTCGTATGGGCTCTTCGTGTGAGTCATACATTGAAAGTATCATTTGGTTTTGAAAAGGTAAGTCATACGTCTCACTGCTTAGAAGAGAGAAAACTATTTCTATGCTGTTAACAGCTGAGAAGCATAAAAGCTAGTGCTTCTGAATGTACGCTGAACAATCTGTCAAAAATATTCTCTCTGAGCTCTTTAAATAATTGTTAAGTTATTCTCTTGTAAAGAACCATTGTGGTTAAATCAAAACATATATTTTGTTCCTTTTATGACCTCAAAGAATTGAATTAAGACTTGTGGGATGTTTCACTTTACCAAATATGGCTGAAAGAAATGATATTGTGTGAAAATTCTAAGAAATGTTAAAACAGGGTAAATGCCAGAGTAAATGTAGCTGTGGTTGGTGATCATTCACTACAGGTTTCTCTGCCATTTATGAACAAATATTTCATGAAAACTTAGTGTATACATGTATTTTACAGTACAACTTTTACTTTTCTCCCATTTGTAAGGAATTGCATGCACACTGCCTAAAAGTGCATTTGTTCTAAATTAACTGGGTGCTCGAAAATCTGAGAATATAAATCCAAAGATAAAGCAGAAGATAGAACTGGATCCATTTAAAAGATTATAGCTTACTAGCTCCTATAGACTTGATAAAAATGAATCATATTGAGCCATAACTTTTTAAACATTTTTAAAGAGTCCTGGAACTGAACAGTTTACAGACGGAAGTATTAGAACATGCACTATGGAAATTTGTGGAGTCCCATCATAGGAGCTGATGCACTAATGAGATCCATCTTGTTTCAGGTAGAGCTAGAGGAGCATGTTGTTATGGTCCAGGAAGAACCGAGCCACGAAGATTCTTTGTTATACCCAGAGTGAGAATAAGACACAAATGAGGTCAAATGCCACTGATCAAGGAAATTTATTGAGCACAAAAAAAATATTCATGTGTTGGTCTAAGAAAATAGTGATAGGAAAGGGAGGGAAAGATAAGAAAGAAGGAAATCTAGCAAGCAGGAGAGGATTTCAAGAGATAGCCACAACCATGGATCCAGCAGTGTAGTCCTCGTCAATGTGCTGGTGGTTGTCTCCGGATCGCCCTCTATTATTCATTTGCCCAGTGTTTTATAAGGTATCCAGGAAGGTCATTTCCTGGACAATGGCATTCCTGCATTCCTGCCTTGGCAGGCTGGGGTGGTACACATCATCCAATGCAGTGCAGCCATTACTTGATCCCATCCTAAGACTGTCTTGAGTCCTTATCTGTTCACAGCTGCTGAGCTCGATTCTTGCAGGAAATTCACCAGAAAGGCAAATAAGCTTTGAGACAGTGAGCTTGAGATATGGTCCCTCACGTGTGTCCATGTATGTGAATGTATATGCAAGGGTGCGAATGGGAAGAAATAACTCATTTGGGCTCATAGCACCAATAATTACCATGCTTTTCTGAAAGTGACAATAGCAGCACGTTGATGAGAGGATAAAAGTCATTTATAGGTACATTGTTGCTCAAGGATAAATCTCAGCTTCAGTAACTGACAGCATATTATAATTTTCAAATTCTATGTAAATTAGAAAGTGCCATTTGCACATTGAGATTTATAGAAGTTGTTATCTGTTATATCTTTTTTTTTTTCTTTCCTTCTCTTTGATAATGTATGTAGTCCTAATTTCAAACAGATGGGAAAATTATGGAACATTTGTAGAAGGAAGAGTGATTTGAGAATTAAAAAATACGTAAGTATCAGCATGCATCATTTGGGTGTTGACAGTAATTTATAGCCATTTGTCATTAGCCATATGCATAATTATTGTAAATCAAATTTTAGTCATTGTTCTCTGTTATTAATGGTTTCTATTGAATAAATTCATATCAGTGTAGAAGTTAGAACAGAGACTAGAGGTCACTTATCAGTAAATACTGTTAATGTACATCATAAAAGAATTCTACTTTCCTGAGTAACTATGTTTTGATGCCTAGGGGATCCCCTAGATCATCAGGTCTTACAGAAATTCTAGAAGACAAAAAACTATTCTTTCATTATTGCAAGCTCTTTTTTGTGGAATTTTTCAAAAGCTGCTTAAACGGAAATCATATTCATGGGTAAGTTGAACTTATACAGATTGATTTGTGTGTGGTGTGAGTATGGTTTCAAAAGGGATTCATTGAAGGATGTATATGTGTGAGACAGAAAGACAGTAGGATCTGTAAATTTATTTCAAGTGAGGTAAGGAACTCCAGCATCTGTGGAAATAATATAGCTAACTTTTTCACTGCCTAACTTCAGAGTCCCAAGCTTGTAAATGCCACTCTGTATCAGTTCCACTCATTGGTTTTCCCCATTTGTTAACAAAAGAGGAAATTTTTTCGTGTTTCCAGGTACATGGTACTGTATCTTGTTCTGATCAGTTGAGATACAAGGTCTTATGTTCTTACACTAGGTGAAGTCTCTATGCAGTTAATTAATATGATTTTATTCTACATGCTGCATTCTACAGCCCTCACTCTTGTGTTTTTTTCAGATGTATGTGATGACACAGGAATGCATTTTATTTAATAAAACATGCCATCTCTTTAACGTAAGCTCAGACATCTGTTGATTCCATGATGGCTTAAGAAGCAAATATTCACCTTAGAAATACTGGAATGCTTGGAGCTTTTGGTCTTTTTTGGTCTTTTTGTTTATCTCTCCATCTCTCAATCAAAAATTAAAAAAAAAAAACAAAGCATTTCCTGATTATTTTATCGCAAAGGGAAAAATGTAATTTTTGATGGAAAAATATTTCCTAATCTTGCTTGCTTCCTGTCAAAATCATTGGTATATATTAGTTTTTCTGCTGGTATATGGTGAATTTTGAGTGTCATGCCAAATTTAAAAGAAAGCAAAACAGTCAGTTTTGAAAGCAAAGCAGGTAAGTTTCCCAGTTCTTTAGCTGTTGCTTTCATTCCAACTCAGAAATTTGCCATCTGAATCTTAATACTAAGAGACTCTGAATATAAGATAAAAATAAAAGAAAGGAATGATAGTAATTGTGAGAAATGCTAACAGTGCAAGAGCACTGCATAAATGCAAGAGCAACAGTGGCTTAGATGGAAATTGTTTACATTTAGGCTGAATCTCCATTTTTATGTCCTAGCACAGCAGATGTCCTCACAATACCTTTGTTGCTTAAATCATCAGGGAATACCTAAATATCAGTGGCTTGCAGATTTTGTTAGCATTTAGCTGTAGACATTTCTGTTGAGAGTGCATGCAATCTATTCAGTGATTTCTGAGACTGAATCACTGTATCCTAAAGATGCCATATGGGTGATTCAAAAGGAGTCATTATCAATTAAGGACTAAATAATCAGGTAATTAAGGATGCAAAATCTGAAACAGTACTGGTATCTATTAATCCATCTAAAAGCCTAGTTATTATCTTTTGATCAACAAAATGACATCATGAGAACTTTCCTGACTAAGGAATATTTAATATATCAAAATTAGGTAGCTGTTCTAGATAAATCAAACCCAATGCATCATCTTTAATTTTTTTTCCATGTCCTTTGATATATAAATTACTTTACCTTAGAGCCATATGCTTATTTGCAAAAATCCTAACTTATTTCAGTTTATTTCTATGTTTATTTAAGACTGAATATGCACTAATTTTACCTCAAATTGTCATTTCATTTTTCTTTTTTCTGTATAAAATTATGGTCATAGCTTAGTTGTCTTTCATTGTGTATTGAGGTTGGATTAGATGACCTCTAGAGGTCCCTTCCAACCTTAGGCATTCTATGATTTCCTCTCACTTTATCTAAAATTGCCTGTATCTATTTAGTATTATAATTTTTCCAACAAATGTTATCACGGTATTATTTTCATTTCTAGCTTATATGATGTACTAACTCCCTAAATTTTCTATGTATATTATATAAATCAAGGTAAATGACTTTGGACGTAGTCCTGTGCCACATGCTCTAGGTAATCCTGTGTGTGCAGGGGTGTTGGACTAGATGACCTCTAGAGGTCCCTTCCAACTTTAAACGTTCTATCAGTCTATGATTCTATCTGAATACTGTGATACCATTAAATCCTACAGACAAAGGAATTCAAGTGGAAGACAGTCAAACACACCAAAACTGAAAGATAAGGGATAGAACCTGCGTTTACATCTGAATTTTGTGGCTAGTTCTTGCAATGTGTAATAGTTAATAGGTTAGATCAAATCCAGATCCTCTTTTGAACTGAGATGAAAGCCATTTCGAATCTCAGCTTTATTGGTAAGAGTCATCTCTGGAAATAAAGTGCTGATATCTTGAACTAGTGTTATTATGTATTATTAATAAGCTGATTTTAAATCATTAACTTTCACAAGCTTTCTTAAATAACGGGGTCAGCACAATACATTTTTAAGAAGATTTGGCATTATTCAACAATTTAAAGCTCAACAATTTAAAATAAAAATTACTAATTTAAAAATAAGTCCTTAATAGTCTTTAATTGTCTTTAATTGTCTTTAACACTAATTTAAAAAAAAAATCTTTCCCTTTTTCTCTCTCACTGTATATTTCAGTAGGTATTTCCTAATAAATATTAATAAATCATTTCACATACGTGAGATTCCTTTTAAACTAATGAAAAACAGAAATATTAAGAATAAAGACTATAATTTTTAGCCTATGAGTGAAAATGGTTTATCCTAGGAGTATAAGTTGTTGTGAAATGTTGGGAAACATTAGCTTTCCATAATCCCCAGACTCACCACTTATCTGAAATAGTTGGTGCTGATAGAAATGTGAAACATTTTATAAAGTGACTATTGTTGGAACTCATAAGTTTTGTCATTTCCTCTTTACATGAATTGCAAGCCTGGTGCTTTGCTCCCCTAAGAAACTACAGCTAAAGCACCAAGATGGTTTCAGTGAATCACCATTCACTCTGATGGCAGGGAGGGTCTTCAGCCAATGAAACTGAGCAAAGAAAGAGCTACATAACATCAGAGTTCTGGTGGTGTTTAATTGCCTATATAAAAAAAGGGCACCATGTTCCTCCCACTGAGTCTCTCTTAGGCTTAACTGTGATAAACAATTGTGGAATTTCACAATTCCATAGCTTCTTTATATCCCATATACACAATTCATATAATGTGTAAATCTTTAAGATTCATACATCTCTTCAAGAGAGAGAGTGTGGATCTGAGGAAAGACTCTTAGGGTACCCTGTTACTGAAATCTAAGTTTCAGCTGCGGTGAAGAGGAGACTCAAGATTTAGTGACTGGATAGTCACAGATTTTGATCTATAAATAATCTTCAGACTAAGAATTGCTCACACATATACTTAGATTCTGAACATTGTATTTTGCAGACACATTATTTCTCCTAGAAATATTGCTCACTGATATATCAGACTCAAGATTGGTTTTGGACCACTTGCATGGGAGTGCTAACTAAGTGTGTGCAGATGTTTATTGAAACTGCTAGTAGTGTATCCACTTAAATATCTGTTTCACCTTCAGCATAAATTCTAGGACCAAGAGTCTCTCACAGGAGGTGAGTTCATTAGTATATGAACTTTGGAAAGCCTATGGTTTGATTTGCTCTAATGGGTTAAGGAATAAATGAAACGTGTTTTGCAATTTGTATTCTGTTGAATATTTGAAATACAGTTGCTCTCCTCAGCTCTTCTCAAATTTAAAATAAATGTGTAGATAAATTATGTGAGATAACCTCGCTGCTTTTTAAGAATTTAGATTCAATTTAATCCAGTCTTTATGTACATATTGCTAAAAGACAGAATTAACTTGCTATTGAGAGTCACATTATCAAAATATATTTTGTATATTTTTCTCATATGCCTTTAAGAAAATTAATTTAATTTTTAAATAAATTAATTTGAAAACTACCATGAAAAAGATGCAGGGCTTAGTTTTGATCCATCTGATGTCCTTTAAGAATTTGTTTAGTGGAAGCTGCTTCAGAACCTAAATTAAAGATGTGAACTGCCACAACTCCAAACCCATGCCAAATGTCTGTCAGTAAACAGTACCAGAACATACAAAAGTCATATAGCAGAAAGGTACTTTGACTCTAACGAGGATGATATTCTGTTTCTAAAGCTTCATGAAAATTCAAAATTTAATATTCTGTGCAAATATTTCTTTTTATAACAAAACTTGTGGATTCTGACTTCCATATAAATAAGCAATTCCATTTTCAGTCTTGCTAAATTCTTGGCATCAGTTATTTCCTGCAGAACTACGTCCTGCTCAAGTGCAAGCAGTTTCAGGTAGTTTCTCTAGTTGTTTTGAACAGAAGCCAGAAAATATTTCTTATATTTCCTTTTCCCATGTATTCTCATTTCCCATAAAATGGTAAATTCTCAACAAAACCTACTGAATTCTTCACATGAGAACTGGAAGATGTTGTGCTTTGTTGTTGGAACTGCCTGTCCCTCAGCAAGACAGTGGTTCCTAGCTTTGTTCCAGAGTTTATGGTGTGTAGCTGAAAGCTAGTAAAACCCACAAGACTTGGGAAGATGTGTCTGGTTTAAGGCAAGGAATTTGCTGCTGACATCAACTTTTATGGTTTAGTGGTTAAAAATAAAAAGAACACAAAGATGCAGCCTCCCTACTACTGAGACTATGCCTTTACAATAGGGCTAGTCTTGCCTTCTCCTAAGCTGAGTGTTCTACTATGCTGCTTAATTTCCTAATGTGAAGGCATATAAGTGCGGGATATCTGAAGGCCAGGAGCCATGTTGTGAGCAAGCCAGATCTTGGTAAAGGAGCAGCGGGTAACTAAAGGTCAGGAACAGGGTCGCCTGAGGAAGGAATAGGGAAATTGGCCAAAAATTCGAGAAAGCAAAAGAGCTGAGACAAGCAACTAAGCGGGGATGGTCGTTAAACGTAAGAACGCATGGACACTGCTACCTAGTTGATCACAGTGTATAGATAGACGCGTGGATGCGGGGTCTAAACCAATCGTTGTTAAAAAGTGCTCGCGTGTTCGCGGAAGCATTGCTTATAAGCATGCTTGGAACCCTTAATAAACTGGCACTGCCTGATCACATTGATCGTGTCTGTGGTGTCCTAGCCTTCCGCATCAAGTGGCGCCCAAACAGGGACCCTCGCGCCAAAAGCTTCCAGGAGCACTTACAAGCTTTGATGGGGTGAGAGAAGATCCAGCCGAGGAAGAGATGCTGCACTGACGCCTTGTGAACTGCGTGCAGACGATTCTGGAATCTCACCCAGGACAGGTGAGTGGCTGGGGAGGAGATGGGGTCTACACTAAGCTCTGAGGAAGAAGCAGTGGTAGGAGAAGCTCCTCCAACATATCCTTTCTAGAAGAGGACTGAAATATGATAAGGCCCTGCTCAAGAAGCTGTTGGCATGGGGCCGTGAGCGGGATCAAATCCCGCCAGTAAACACGGCTTTCGAGGTGTCCACATGGGACCAGATCGGGTCAGACTTGTGGGAAGAAGTGAGTAAGGGGTCAAAAGATGCTGTCAAGTTAGCCACTGAGTGGTGGCTGGTGCAGTAAGTTTTGAAGGAGATGAAAACCGAACGCGCTGCTGCAACGGCGGGGCTTACAGAGTATCTGGCATTTACTGATGGCCAGGGGGTGGATCATTGGGAGGCATTAGACTGGAAGATGGTAAAAGAGCTTAAGTCAGCGGTAACTCAGTACGGCCTGAAGTCGGCCTACACTCAGTCAATTATTCAGCACATATTCTCAGACTCTAGTCCCCTGTGATGCGCATGTGCTGAGTCAGACTATCCTAACGCCATCTCAGCGGTTCCTATTCGAAGATAAATGGAAGGGCTTCTGTGACACGGCTACTGCTGTTCAACGGCAGCAGAATGATCCGTTATTTGGGATTACAACTGAGATGCTAATGGGTACAGGGTCGTTTGCTAATCCTGAGTGGCAGGTGTGTTTTCGAGTTGAGGTTTTGCATCTTGCTGTGGAATTGGCCGTGAAGGCTATTACGTTGCTCCCCGCGGATAATGTCACACCTGCCTTTACTAGTAGTGTCCGCCAGGGACCGATGGAGCCTTATTCCAAATTCGTAGACCGCCTGCACATGGCAATCTCGTCTCACCCAAATCTAGGTGGAGACATGCAAGGCAAATTTTTAGACATGCTAGCTTATGATAATGCCAGTGACAGGACCAAGAAGGCCCTTAGCCTCTTATCGCAGGGTGCGACTGCGGTGCAGATGTTGGAAGCGGTCGAGCGCTTAGGGGAGCAGGAGAAGGCTGTGTTCGTGGCTGCCACGGTAGGGGCAGCGGTGCGTCCCCTTCTTCCTCCAAAGCAAAAAGGGGGAAAGCAGGATAAGAAATGTTTCGATTGAGGCAAGGAAAGGCACTTCAAAGGTCAGTGTAAGAGCCTGCCAGCACCATGAGAAGGTCAATGGGGCCGACAGCTGTCTAGCAAGTGGTGCGCTCATTGCAATAAGAGCTCTCATAGTACCCGGGAATGCAGAGGAGTGGGAAACACGAGGCCAAACGCGACTCGCCCATGTGCAGCGACACGAGCACAGGGTGCCTGGAACACTGCAGCGCAGCAGCAAGGGGAAGTGCCGGAGTGAACATGGCAAAAACAGTAGATGTCATGTTAACAGATACGAGTGTTTGAGTGATTGATTCCGAAATATCTGGTCCGTTAGGGCGGGGGCTGAGTGCATTGTTACTTGGAAAATCGTCAGTATTGTGGCAGGGCAACTTTGTTGTTCCTGGTCTAATTGATGCAGACTATACGGGCGTAATCAAGATAATGGTATATACCAGCACGCCCCTGGTAACGATTCCAGCGCATAGTAAGATAGCGCAGTTGATACCGTTCAAGGCCTGTGTTCCTCATGCTACTCTAATGGAGAGGTGCGATGGTGGGTTAGGATCTTCTGGCCTTCCCAACATGCTGTTGGCCATTGATATTAAAAAGGGTAAACCGGAGGAGGTTGTTCGGCTCCGACATCCTGGGGGCCAGACAACTACTCTTACCATGGTGGTGGATACAGGGGCAGAAGTATCCATCATCCCTCGGCATACGTGGCCACACATCTAGCTGGTGTCTCCGGCTGCCACCTCAGTTGTAGGCGTAGGAGGAGTGCAGCGAATGGCAATCAGTAGGGACACAATTACCTTTAGATTTTCTGATGGGACAGTGATAAGAACCTGACCGTATATATTGGACCTTCCGGTGGCATTACTGGGACAGGACATTTTGAGTCAAATGGGAACCATCTTGACTACAGCGCCTTTTTAGTGGCGGCCATTGGGGCACAGCCGACCCTGAAGTTAACATGGAAAATGGAAACTCCTGTTTGGGTGGACCAGTGGCCGCTCAGGCAAGATTGACTGCACATTATTAATCAATTAGTTCAAGAACAACTAGAGACGGGGCATATCGTTCCATCTCAAAGCCCGTGGAACACCCCAATCTTTATAATCCCAAAGAAGTCTGAGAAATGGAGGCTTCTCCATGACCTTTGAGCGATCAACGCGGTAATGCAGGCTTTGGGCGCCCTCCAACCTGGCCTTCCATCTCCGGTCATGCTACCAAAAGAATGGGACTTATTGGTGATTGATTTAAAAGATTGCCTTTTTACGATCGTCCTCCATCCACAGGACACAGAGAAGTTCGTGTTCACGGTGCGTGCGGTTAACAAGGCAGCCCCCACGAAGAGCTATCATTGGGTGGTTTTGCCACAAGGGATAAAGAATTCCCCCACTATCTGTCAAATGTTTGTGGCGTGGGTGTTACAACCAGTACGCGCAAAGCATCCAGAGTTGTTAATGTATCACTACATGGATGACATTTTGATAGCTGAGAAGGATAATGCCAGCAGATGATATTCTGCAGGAGGTAGGAGAAGAGCTAGGAGAAAGGGGATTGATAATAGTACTGGAGAAAGTGCAATACCAGGGACCGTGGAAATATCTAGGTTGGACAATTACGGGTAGTGAGATCTGGCCTCAGAAATTAGTGATTCGAATGGAGGTTCGAACCCTCACAGATGATCAGAAATTGATTGGAGACATACAGGGGAGGGAGACAGGTCAGGGGAGTATGTGGTATCACTGATGATACAGTGCCACTAATGCCCCTGCTAGGCACATCAGCCGATGCAAGTGAAGCACGTGAGCTATATGAAGGGCAGCGGGATGTGGTCCAAGCAATAGCGGACAAGATAGCAAGAGTTTACGCAAGTCAGATTGTATTGGGGGAAAAAATTTGGTTCCTTGTCAATTAGGGAGGGTCTCACCAGCATCCTATGGGGCTGGTAGCTCAGATACTCCAGGGTTTGCAATTGTTGCACGTATTGGAATGGATCTTCCTTTCATATCAGCCCCGCAAAACGGTCACTACTAGGACAGAGTTATTTGCCCAGCTTATCATCGAAGGATACAGGCAGATTATTGAGATCCCTGGAGTAGAGCCAGCAGGGATAATAGTACCCACATCTCAGGCCTATTTGGAATGGCTCATGGCCAGCTTGGGGGAATTCCAGATGACCTTGGCCGATTTTCTTGGTGAGCTCTGTAACCACTACCTGGGAGATCGGCTATTGCCGCTCCTCCAGAATCAAGTAATCGAGCAGTTACCAATTAGATACGAACGCCCTGTAGAAGATCAGACTGTTTTTACAGATGCAGGGCAGAAGTCTCACCGAGCGGTGGTCACCTGGAAAACTACTGAGGGCTGGAGACACTAATTACTGCCAGGAATCCAAGGGGACTCGTTACAAACCCTAGAGTTTTGTGCGGTTCTATGGGTGTTTCAGACATGGTCAAAGGAGTCGGTTAACATTGTATCAGACTCTCTGTATGTGGTAGGGACGGTATTGCGCCTGGAGAGGTCGATGCTGAAGTCCATACACAACACGGTGCTGCAGTCGCTACTGCACCAGCTACTACATCTTTCAACTGTTCAACAAGTCTCCTATTTTATCACACATATTAGGAGCCACCAGGTCCCTTTGGGTTTGGCTACTGGTAATGACAGGGCAGAACATTTAGTGGCCCCTGCGTGGGTAGGCCCGCCCGTGAATACTTTTGAGCAACCGCATCTGTCGCATGATTTTTCCCATCAGTCGGCCAAGATGCTTGCCCGGCAATTTCAATTGTCCATAGGAGATGCCCAAGGTATAGTGCAAGCCTGTCCAGCATGTCAAAAATGTGGGGTTGGGATAGACTTAGGAGTTTACCCCAGAGGACTGCAATTGTTGCAGTTATGGCAGATGGACATCACGCACGTCCTGGAGTTTGGCCGTTTGAAGGACGTGCATGTGAGCATTGATACCTACTCGTTGGTGGTTTGGGCCACACCACAAGCCGGGAAAATGGCTCAGCATGTTTGCTGCGATTGCTGCCCTGGGGGTTCCGCTAGCTATAAAGATGGATAACGGGCCTGGCTATGTGTCTAAGGCATTTCAGCATTTCTGCCAGCAATGGGGCATAACGCACACCACAGATATTCCTCATTCTCCAACAGGTCAGGCTATTGTTGAACAGGCACACCAGGTTACAAAATCGCTTTTGCAGAAACAAAAAGGGGGAATGATTGGGGCACCACCAGACGAGTGGCTTGCAAAAGCAATTTATATGCTTAATTTTTTACCCCTTACTGAGGATCGTACGGAGCCCCCAGCTATTGTGCACACCAACACCTTGCGGGACAGGTCAGATTACTGCAGGAAAAAAGTGTTGGTCCAGTACAAGGACTTAAAAAACAGGGACTGGAAGGGCCTGGCCGAGGTTTTGATGCACGGTCGGGGTTATGCATGTGTACTCGCTGAAGGACCAATATGGGTGCCTGCGAGATGGGTAAAGCCGTGGAGGAAGGCCATGGAGGGAAGCTCTGTGAATCATGAATGTAATAATAGTGCTCCTGTCTTGCAGAACCATGAGGCAGATGGGAGTGTTGCTGTCTCTGCTGTTGCTGTTGATCAATGAGGTGAGTTGCATTGCTCCACAACCTAAGGCGAATGTGTGGGTAACCTTGGCGAATGCTACAGGTCAGGAAGCCTTCTGTTTGGCCATGACAGCACTGGGAAATCCATTCTCTACATATCTAGTAGGAGTGCCCTTAGATGAGGGACAATGGCCAGTTCCACAGAGCATCTTGATCGTGAACTACGCAGACAATAATTTGACGGATTGGGACCAGTGGGTGGCGCATCTACTCCCGACGCCTCTGGAGCCTCAAGAATTAGAGATCCTGGGGCCTGTAAAAATGGACTACTATCTTTACTTCAATTATTTGGGCCAAAATCAGGCCAAGGAATGGAACGTTAGCTCTGCCCTGGAGGTCAATAAGAATGACACCATATGGTGCCACTACACCTCACCCAATCTCTCTCGCTTGACCAATGCGTCCCTGGCTCTACCCCTTGGGATCTTCCTAATCTGTGACGATCGTGCCTGGCCGGGCGTACCATCCCGCATCCGGGGTATCCCTTGTAGTGTAGGGAACATTAACAATGCTGACTCCTAACATGACGAACATCCTTCGAAGGTCGCGTTCAAGGAGAAGTGTACACACCTTTAGCAAGGACTGCAATGACAACGTTGAATTCTGGGGTGTAGGGGAGGGTGTAGCCGCTTCGTTGTTTGCTCCTGGCATCATGGCAGCAAAAGTGCCTAAACAAGTTAGAATGTTGGTTAGCCAGACAAACGAACACGATGGCTCTGGCATTGAGTAGCTTACTAGCGGATGTAGACTCTATAAGGCATGCTACCCTGCAAAATAAGGCCGCAGTAGATTTCTTGCTTTTAGCCCAGGGGCATGCCTGAGAAGAGTTTGAGGGAATATGCTGTATGAACCTATCAGATCACTCTGAATCGGCTGCAGGAGTCGGACGGCCTCGGATGGCTAAATACACTGTTGCATGACTGGGGGCTGGGAGGCTGGGTTCAGTCCTTAATCAAAATGTGTTTGATGACTCTGTTAGTTTTCCTGTGCATATTGATTGTTGTTCCCTATCTGTTTAGGTGTTTAAGGCAAGTAGTGGATAAGGTGGTTAAAGACATTTCTTGGGTGAACCATAGAGAGTTCTGGCTTGTTCAAAAACAAGAAGGGGGAATTGCGGGATATCTGAAGGCCAGTAACCATGTTGTGAGCAAGCCAGATCTTGGTAAAGGAGCAGCGGGTAACTAAAGGTCAGGAACAGGGTCGCCTGAGGAAGGAATAGGGAAATTGGCCAAAAATTCAAGAAAGTGGAAGAGCTGAGACAAGTAACTAAAGGGGAATGGTCGTTAAACGTGTTAAAGAACATGTGGACACTGCTACCTAGCTGATCACAGTGTATAGTTAGATGTGTGGACGCAGGGTCTTAACCAATCGTTGTTAAGAAGCACTCGCGTGTTCGCAGAAGCATTGCTTATAAGCGCTCTTGGAACCCTTAATAAACTGGCACTGCCTGATCACATTGGTCGTGTCCGTGGTGTCCGAGCCTTCCGCGTCATATAAGAACGAACTGATCATTGATTCTATCTGATATCCAAACTACCCTTCTGTTCATCATAGCTAAATCAAAATATTGCCTTGCCACCAGCCAATTATTTGGGGGAAGGATTGTAACAGTAAGTTAGCCTGCTTTTTTTTTTTTTTTGGTACAATAGTACAGTACCATCTGTGGGTTTTACTGCTTAGTCTTCCTTTCTTGCTGCATGGAAGTATGATCTTATAAGGCGTGTTCTGCTAAATTCCTATGAATGCACTAATCTGACTACTATAATAGGTAGGAATTTCTTGATCAAGTGCTCTAGTTCATTTCTTTTGTTTCTTCAATCTGTCAAACATTTATTTAGCAAGGGATACTCTGATGTATTCTTCACTGTACTATGTTTTTTTCCACTCTGTAATTGCTATACAGTTTATGCAGAAAAGTTTTTATGTTAGCTTAAGAAACATTAGACGTCTGTGTGTTGCGGGGGGGAGGTTCACTGTTAGTTGATGCTGAACACTGATAATATATAACAACTGTTACTTATGTATGAAATTACTTCTACCTTTTGCAAATACATCCAGTTTTCATTCCAACTTCCATATTTTGCCTACCAGCACCAGTTTATATAGCAGTTAAGCAGTTAGCAGAAACCCTCTCACTAGTATAGTATAAAATGTTCAAAAATGTGTTTACCATCCAGGACAAAATTCATCATCTTGCATGGGGCCCACAGAGGCCTTCTCTCTCTCTCTCTCTCTCTCTCTCTCTCTCTCTGAAACCACAAATTAAAGTCTTAAGTAGTGCTTCAAAGGCTGTATATGTCCTTGTTGGGAGCCTGTGTGCTGGAATGAATTTCACCAGCATGAATAGCAAGGGACACTATGGCTATGCTAGTAGCAACTGCAGCCTGTGGGTAGTCGTCTGGTGGTACAAATGAGAACGTGGAGCAGCCTATGGACAAATTGGAGGAATTCGCTTTCCTCTGAGTGCAAATTGGCTTGAAAAATGTGCCCATTCTGGAATGCCATCAGTCACATTTCACATGTTTAGTTTGTAAAACATGTGTGACTTCAAATCTCTCTGTCTTCCCTGCAGGACTTCTTTCACTCTTCCAGCTTCACAACCTAGGATCCACGCTAGGAAAGTCAAGCTGTGCCCCAAAGCTGCCCCACTGGTCTACCAGACAGGTTGTCCCAGTTTGTAGTGGAATGGGATGGTCCATTCTGAGTATAATTTATCTTAATCTTAGAAGAGTAGGTAGTTTTCATAGGCTGTGGACTTAGGTCATCTTGTTTTGTAAGGTCTAAGATTTATAAGAATCTGGAAATGACCCACATCTCAGACCTGGGACAGCTCTGAGATCAAGACTAACTACAGTCTAAAAAAGAGGTCAAGGGAAGACTATACTGCAGGCTCTGCTATTGCTAGGATAGTTATTCCCTCTTTTTTTTCTCACTACTGTTGCTGGTCTCTGAGCTTTCTTTAAGGCAGATGAGTTCAGCAAAACTCATTTTTCTGTTCTTCATCCTCGAAGGCTGTAAAAAAAGTTACTTTTTTTTGGCTTGTTTTGTTATATTTTGTGGGGTAATAAAAGCTTTGCAGGTGAGTTTTGTATCATATATTGGTAAAGGCATGCAACAAAATGTTTAGGTTAAGACTTACATTTTATAATAAAAGCAAATATTTTTGTATAACTCAGCCATTTGAGGAATGTGCAAAAACTGAAATAATATGGCTTTCATCAGCCTTTTTTAAGATTTAAGTTGTTGCTGGTTTACCTGAGAAGTCTGTGTTTGCTAGTTATTTCAATAAATCTACATGTAGTTTAGGTATTTAGGTATTAGTCCGTTTGCTTATTCTTTTATCAGACCCAGCTACAGTTGGTAATTCTGAATATATGAATTCCAGCTTTTATACAGATAAACTTCAAACTAAAGAAAAAGTAGAGGTAAATTGAAGGAAGTCCATGAAATTCAGATCAGACTGGATTTTCTTAGATGGCTGAAGAGTTGTTGATATAAATGTGGTTATATGATATGCATGCTGCAGGAGTTAAAAAGCCAAAGTTGTTGGACATCCAGCATATGAACTTGTTGCAGAGCCTATTTTAGCTTAGCATCCTAAAGTCTATTTTATAGAATCCACACTTCTTCAAAAGCATGCAAATATTCAGTTTATGTTTTTGCCTGTCTAAGGTCTATGTTTGTGAACAAAGTGCACCATACAGTGCATAGAACCAAAATAAAGGGCTCTAGGGAATGCCACTGTCACCTAAATGCATCAATGGTTTTTCACCAAGCAGTTAAGTTTTAGAATACTCCTTGGTCTTCCTTGCAACAGAATTATTGAGTATTTAAATAGCATGCATGTATACATGTATGTATCCAGGCCAAATCCTACAGAAGCAAAATCTTTCTCTATACTTTTCGTTTTTTCATGTTGAAATAATTCTGGACTCTTCTGTTCATAAACAGGTGAATTTTACTTAAGTGTTGGCTACACTGAGAAGTATCAAATTTTAAATTAGTGGACTTTGAAAACAAAAGAGCTAATGAAGAGTAGGTAGTTTCATTAATTGTTTCATAACAACATACATTATTACATAATGCATTTATTTACCTTATTGTAGAAAATTAGCAGCATTTTTTTAAATTTTCATTTTCCTGGGTTTGCATAAATAAATAAAAGTCTCATGGTACAGATAGCAAAAACACATGTAAAGTTTATGTTTTTTAAACAAAATTAATGAGTTTTAAAAGCTTTTAATTAAAACAAACAAAAAAACTCGCATTTTGGCAGTGTTGCAATTTGCTTTACACTTGTGAATCCAGTGAAAATATTTCTATTCCACTGGTAGTCAGATGTAGATTTGAGTTCTTGAGTTCTGATACTACCTAACTGCTCTATGAGTCTTTAATAAATGCTCTTTTTACTAAATACAGTTGTTTTAGGCTAGATATTAGTTACAGTAGTCAAAATGCCTTTCCCTCTAGGTATTGTGATCTTTCATTAGAAACATTCCTGGTGGATAAACCACATTTTAATTTACTTTTTAATCTTCTGAAGTAATTACTTTGAAATCATTTATGGAGTTTACACTGATCTTGAGATTTCCTTATGTTACAATCGGGTGGACTGCCCAAATACTGAACACTATGTCTTTTGCTTCTCTTTGGCCAAAGGTATCGTCTAACATAAGGATTGGACTAAGCAGGATAGCAGAACGGACCGCTTCCATACTGTCTTTCTGTAACTTCTCTTTGTCAAATTATCAAAGCGGTTTACCGTGCTGCTGTAGAATGATATAACCTTTTAAAACAGAAATCCTTGAACCAAAAAGAAAGAGATCTTCATCTTTATATTCCACTATTTCTTTACCGCATTGCCTCATGATTTGGCTAGCCCGTTTTAGATGTCTATCTTTGATTAGATTGCTTTCTTTAGGAAAGATGAATTCCATGTTTTATTGTTGCATTTTTTTTTGCCTCCTATACATGTGAACTGCTAGTTCCTCCTACACATAGGGGAATTCCACCACTACCACCCTCTTTGGTGTTTAACAAATAAGTAAATGATCACAGAATCACAGAACAGTTAAGGTGGGAAGGGACCTAGGTGGGAAGGGATCTAGTCCAACCCATCTGCTCAAGCAGGGACACCTAGAGCATGTAGCAATGGGTGGCGTCCAGGCNAACAAATAATTAGTAAATGATCACAGAATCACAGAATGGTTAAGGTGGGAAGGGACCTTTAAAGATCATCTAGTCCAACCCATCTGCTCAAGCAGGGACACCTAGAGCATGTAGCAATGGGTGGCGTCCAGGCGGGTTTTGAAGATGTCCAGAGAAGGAGACTCCACAACCTCTCTAGGCAGCCTGTTCCAGCGCTCTGTCACCCTCACAGTAAAGTTCTTCATGTGGAGACTAAAATTCCTATGTAAATTAGCTAGTTGTCAGCTCTAATTCATCTTAAAAAATGTAAGCATCTATTAGAAAACTCAGTGACTGACTTTTCACAAAAAAAAAAAATCTGTATGGTGGATGATTTGAAGAATTTTTGCTTACTGTGCTCAACTTTGAGAGTTAGGCTGGTGGTGAACTAGCTTAATGTGTGAACCACATTTTGATCGTGGTTCATATATTTGATAGCATGATGTGATTTTAAGAAGAGCAGTAAGCTCTGCAGTTTCTCTATTGAACAATTAATATTTATTTCTTATATTAACAATAAATATGAAATTATCAGTCAAATTACCTTCTTAGAGACTATTACTACTTAATGTCATGCCCCACTCCGTACCACCTGCAGCCTGAGCTCTGGGTCATTTCTTCCTGTGCTGGTAGGAGGCAGGAGGTGGTCATAAGCACATAAGAAAAGTTGCACAGGACTATTATTAAAACAGTGAAGCAGAATGCCACCTTAAGATGGGCTAGAAAATTGGCAGGCTAATATAGTTTTCATTTAAATATGACCTTTTGACTCGTGAAATTCACATCATGCTTATAGTTTATGCTATCAAGCCCAGAAAATCTACAGTGGGACACAAGGCTAATTTCTGAAGCATATGGCTCTTGCAGAAAAGCTGGCAGAGCTTATTTGGACAGTACAGGGCACAAGGATGTATCCTGAGAAGCTTTTAAAAAGATCTTTGTGCTGCAAATTCTATGCAAACCATAAAATGTATGTGAGTATCCCTTAAAATCTTCGGCTGTTTTCTGCCTTTCTCTACGCCTTTGACTATGATGAACTATGATGTACTAATATAAAGGATTATTCATTCTCACCTAAATATTTAGTAGTAACATTACTAAAATGTTATTAGTAAATGTCTTATGCAGTTTTTATTACTCTATCTGGCTTTCAGTTAAAAAATTTCACTATTCAGTTTCATTTCACTATCAATTCTTTCTGCTGCTTATAGAATTAAGATACAACTTGCTAAACAAGAAACAACTTGCTGAACAGAAATAAATGTGTAAAATGATTTCTAGTTTCCTTGGGTAGTGTGATAGTGTGATATAAATAGAGCTATAATTTTTTCACTGATCCTTTTCAGATGTTACTGTAGCATCTTATTCTATTACTATGGGTTTTTCTGTTTTATTTTTTTTTTGTTTGCATTGTACCTCCTCTGCAAATGTTATGAATCATTACTCACTTGCAGGAGTGGATAAAAGGTGAAGGAATCCTGCCTCATGACAGATCAACATAAATACAGCAAATACGTACAATGTATGACAAAATGGCGATTGTGAGATGCAGCCATAATCTTCTGTATACTATAAGTACATGTCCATTTCTTTGAGATTTAAACTGAATTCCGTTAAAGACTCAGTGCCTGCAGTGGCAGCTATGAAAATTGGAAAATGCATGATCAGAAGTACCAATTTGATATTTTTTATACAGATTGCTGTTTATACAGATGGGAGTTGCTATTATTTCATGCTTTGACGGCAGATATAGCAAGACATGGGTTTGGCAAAGGCAAGGAGAGTAGAGGCTGATGTAGCTGGCGTGAGGGCTTTTTATTCTCTCTGCATGTTTTTCTTTATCTTCATGGTAATTAAAATTAAGCTGTACTAGACTGTTGGTTTGTACCATCATAATTTAAAACTGGATGAAACACATTTCTGTTCCTCCTGCATTTAGAGGAGCATGAAATGGAATATGATTTTGTTGAGGGGAGTAAATTTATGAAGCCATATATGGTTTTCCTATAGAAATGCTTGTAAAATGAGTTAACTGATGCGCATTCTTAGTCTTTTTATTTTTTTAATGGCATAAAAGTGTTCTTAGGCTTGCATAAAGAAAAAAAAACAGACATGTCAAGTTATTTTTAAATTAAATTAAATTAAATTAAATTAATTAAATTTAAATTAAATTAAATTATCAGGTATTGGTATTCCTTCAAGGATAGTTCATTCTAAGCTGAGTTTTTTTACTGTATTTTAGTTGTTTCTGTAGCAGTTTAGCAAAACCTAAAGAAAGGTATTGTCACAGTTTAGGAATATGTTTCTATAGCCCAGGCATAAACAAATTGTGAAGCAATTGTCCAAAATAATAATGATAGTGATAATAATAATTATGATAATATTTTACAAACTTAAAAAGAAACATTTTTTCTCCTACTAAAAGGGAAATTAAGGAATATCAAATTAAAAGAAAGGATAAAAATCACACAGTCCTACATATATCAAAATATCAGGAATAACTTGTATTACAAAAGGTTTTAAGTAATTTATTCTTCATCATAATAGATCAAGGAGAGGAACTGTAAGTTAATTGTCTTTTTTTTTCCCTGTTTTGATCCTTGCCATTTGGGCTAGTCCAACGATCGCTGGCTGTTTTTGCATTATCCTTGTGACTAATACTGCTGAACTTATTGAAGAAATACTTTTAACAGGTATTTGTTTTAAGGTTTGAATGGAATAAATTATGCATATTATATTAATTACATTAATTTCACATTATGGTGACCCCTTTCACATCCCTGCATTTAATAGATTTCTTTTCAGCAAGATGCCTAAAAAGTTGAAAAAAGTGGAAGCCATCTGACAGTCTGGTTTTTACTCTGGATGGAAAGTGGCCTTGAAAAGCCAAGTTTGGGTTTCTGAGTACTGCTATCATTGTACAAGCTGTTTGAGACTGCCTCTGACTTTTTTTCTTTCTCCCCTGTAGTCGATACGCTTTTTAACTACGAGTCTCTCCTGACATTTTTGTTGTCTCCTTATATGGGAGATATCTTCATTTTCTCCAAAATAGAAGAAAAAAGAAAAGCAAGACATAAAAAAAAATTCTTTGAAAAGATCAAATGTAAAGAAAACTTTAAAGTTGCGTAGTAAATACTCAGAAATCTTGCAAAAAGAGAGTTTGTCAATATTAATTCTATCTTTCTTAGAATGTAAAAAGTCTATGCCATCTGTTATATGTTCCATAATACCTTTCAAATATTTACACACACACATATATATGTAATATATGAAGTGATATATGATCCTAAAAATTTTAAAGCAGTTATATCGGAGATCTCAAGATCAATTGTGATGTACTAGACTAAACATTTTTAAAAAACTTTTTAAAAAAGGGATATTTTCAGACTTCTATGGACTAGCACTTACAGAAAAAAATCACGGAGAGCATTTAGCCATGAAAATATGAGGAAATAAACAACAGACAGAACATGAATCCTGTGGAGAATCTTCAACCCAGTACTCACCAGCCATTGTCCCTCTTTTTTCTTTCAGTATTGTCTATCTTATATAACAGTGGGTTAAATTCATAGAAAAAGAGATTTTAGAGAAGCTAAGTGTAAAAAAGTAGTAGATTAATAAGTAGTGACTAAAAAGTCACTTTATGGACTGGAATAACAGATTTATTAATGTTAAGCTAACTTCTAAATGAATACTCATTTAAGAAAGGAAAAGTTGCTCTTTTTATTGCAGACATATTAATGAGTGGAGCTTAACTGGTATACAGAATTTTCAGAAAAACATATCTGTTTATTTCTGGTAAAAACTTAATCTACTCAATAATGTTGAGTTTTATAACTTCCTAATGAAGTTTTACATCTGTTCCAGAAAAGTCATCAGGACATCTCTCTCTATATAGATATGTTTATGTACTGACTTTTTGGACAAAGTGTCTGTACGTAGAAAGAGTATGTAATATGAACATATATAGGGAAAAAGGAATTTCCTTTGAGGATAAATAGAATATATATTGTATTAGATAGACAGCTGTTGTTTGAAAATAAATACCTTGAGTAAGCTGAAATGCCAGCTCTGTCTTATAGTCCTCTTGATGAGTGTGTACCAAGTTTAAAGCACAAAATCTTATGCACTCAAACAAACTTCATTTAGCTGTGGTTAATTTCTTTTTAAATATACAGTAAGTGTTCTGATTAAAAGAAAAAAAAATCAGAAATGGTGTAGTCACTTTTTTTAAAATAAAAGGAATATATATATATATATAAGAATATTAGAATTAGTTAAAATGAAATTCCGTGTGTATTGTTTCAAAACTTAGGGACAATCAGGTGAATAATCAGTGATTCAAAACCAGTCTTTTAGATACATCTATTTTCAACATTGATTTGATTGTAAAAAAACACTGAATGTGAAAAAATTGAAAAAGCAGTTCTCTTCAGATATTTAAATAATAAGTGATAATCACTTAAGCTAAATGAAAATATTTAAATATGTGAACATGAATATCTGCATAATTCATAACAATAAAGCTAAAACAATATTCTGATTTTGTTGTGAAGTTATGAAGTATTTTTTTCAGTAAAATATAAAATAGTGCGGTTCCAACTTTATTTTTGAAATAACAGATGAATAACTTAATTCTCATTCAACTAGTGATTTATTTTCTTGGTTATTACAAAAATTCATTTTAACATATTCATATATTTTAAATTAAATTGTAAAATATTGGCAAAATATTAAGATAGATGGAAAAGACATTACATTATTTGGGAAGTTATTGCTTTTGAATTGCCTAGTTTTGAAATCTCAGAGTCACTATCTTGGAAAAGAATGAGAAGACTAAGCTGATTTTAAGAAATGAGTGAAACAGTCCAAGGATGACAGAAGTTTAATATTTCTAAACTGATTTACTCAGTCTGAGTCATGCTTCATTTTTTTCACTGCCAATGTGAGCAATGAGAAAGAGTCTTATGGAAAAATGCTTGCTATTTTAGGCTTTGTATTTCTGTAGGTATAGTATATCACAATTTGACATATATTTGTATGTGCTTCTAAGTCATGGATTAACTTCAGGTCCTATATGTTGTTTTGTATCAGCGTTCTTCTATGTTGACACTAAAAGAAATCCTTTTCTTCAGTCATTTACTCTTCAAATCATTTTCAAAGAAATCTGCTTTGTTGATGCATTCTAAAAAAAACTTCCTTGTTTTAACCTTACTTGTACAACTTCATTTTCAACAAACTATGGGACGTGTGTCTCTCCTTGCATTAAGAATGTGCAAATGAAGTTTTATAGCTGAGGAATTTAAGTTCATGTTTCAAGGCATCAGCAACTGCTGTTCAAGTTGCACATCTGTCATAGCTGAGGGCATATGGTAAGATTTTGGTAAGAACTTATTATAACTTATTATACTTTTATGATGCTTTTTTATTTATTTATAGAGAATAAACTCTGAGATACACCCCTCAAAGAAGTTCTGTATAACTACCATCACTCACCTTTTTGTAGGACTTTTTTATTTGTATTTATTTTCTTCATAGAATTTTTTGGTTGATATTTGGGTTTAAACATCATCATTGTTTTGATGAAATAAAGTAAAAGGCAGGCTGTGGTACATTTATATGGCAATTTCTGATTATTTTTTTGTACATGTATCCTTCCAATAAAAAGTCTGTAATGTTGCCTCTTCACTGTCCTAATGTGAAACCTTACATCATAGGAAAGAAGTGTGAAAAACTTTGAAGAACAACTCACACATGTAGATAAAGTTAGAGAAAAATGAGGTGAAACAGTAATGATTTGTCCACTCTTTCTAGCATCAATGAGAGTTTATACAGGAGGAAAATATTTTTCAGTCAAAATCAGTTCTGGAAAACAGATGCAACATTCCTCATTTATTAGAATAAGAACTGTAAAATAGTTACACTGCTCAACAGGTAAACCAAGACATTTTGATTTTTTCTCTCTTAATATTTATAGAACATCAACCCCTTTTAAATCTAATTGCATATTTAGCAAATTCAATTATTGTGATCTAATATGAAAAAGTTTATGTAAAAACTAATCATAGGCAAATGACATTTGCCTATGGAATAATTGAAAAAAAATATTTACATAAAAAAATACAAAATTTGCTTTAGATAAATGTCTCCTTTTAATATTTCAAATCTAGTTTCTAATGACCAAACATTTCTGCTTTTTCCAGGAATTGTCCTTTGGAAACAAAGTCAGGTAATGCCTAATTTTCCTAGGAATTTATTTTTATTGCACTTTTTATTTATTATTGGACATTTATCATAGGGATATTTTCTTCCAGATGTTTTATGTATTACAGAGCATATCTTTCCAAATGTTCTATAGAACAAGAGAAAGGCTAGATTCTAATATCAAAATACACAGTGTTATATAGAAAATACAATATTCATAATGAGGAAATGACAGAATTCAGAACTTCTCTATGGGAAAATAAAGATGAGTAAATTGAAGGATTGTTGGATCCTCTAAGTTCAGACAAAGACCTAAGCAAATATTTTGGCAATTTGTTAGTTGAAGACGTATTAATATTATCCTAGAGAGAGAGCAAATTCTTGAGACATTTGATTTTTGGGTCAGGATTGTAACTAATTAATTTCCCAAAATGAAACAGAATTCCACATGTCATTTGGTTAATTTCACTTTAAAATCATTCCTGCGTAGGATTCAGTTCTCAGCTGCTCAGAGAACCATGAGAAGGTAGACAAGCAAAAAAGAAATGCCTTTGACAAGTTGCAATATGCTTGAGCTATGCTTTTGGGCACTATCCAGAAACCACTCATCCTTCTGTAATTTACAGCACCTGGGGGAAGACTTTTGTCAGGATATCTCCCTGTTAACCCTCACGTGGGCTGTCATCTCTGGAAGGGCTGCACAGATTGGTTATCTCTGTGTTGTAATGCTCAGAGCCCCAGTTCCATCCCACACCTACTCTGGGATGATTCTTTCTAATCTCCTTTCACTAGAGGGCTGCTCCTCCCTTGTTGTGTTTTTGCTGCACATCTGCCAGATTTTGATAAAATGGATTTGATAAACTTCCCCTTTGGTAGGTAAGGCTCTGCAGTCGAAAAGCAGAAAACTAAAAGCAGCAGTCAAAATAAACATAAGTCAATTTGCGTATTCCATTCCGTAGGCAAAACTTCTTTCTTTATGTCAAAAGCACAGCAGGCCTTATTTGTATTAAAGACGTCTTCTAAGGCGGCTGCAGCTCTGGGGCAGGCAGGATCCTCCCTGAGGCATTTGCAGACATCCTGTCCTCCCAGGGAGCTGCATCCTCCTGCAGTTCTTCAGATCGGTTGAGAACATGATCTTTACAAAAAAGGTTTTTTTGCTCCTGATGGACCAAAAAGAGGGCAATTATTCCTGGAGTTAAGATAATATGTTTGGCTGCTCTAAAATACTTTTTACTTTAAAGGTTCTCATTTATGAAATTAACCAAAATAAATTCTGTATTTTAAACTACTTAAGCTACGTTCTCAGCTGATATACTATTTTGTTATCCAGAAAGTTTGTCACCATTTGTATTTGTATTTACTGCATAATATCCAAGTGAAAATGATGGCATACATTTTCCACTACACCAGTCCCACCTGAAAAATGCTATTTGCTCCTCATTTCCTCTTGCTGGCTACTTTGGGGGTTCTGTTATCATTTCTTTGGTTAATTAAGATATGCTAAATAATAATGTTTTAGTGTTTAATCACTTTTATAATGCTATATTACATTAAGTCTAAGACCTTACAAATTCCAAGCATGTCACATCTACATTTTTTTTCTAAATCTTTGTATTAATTTTGATGGGATTATAAATTCCTTTCATAAAAATATGAAAATGGATTTGCTTCGAAAGAACTACCTTCTGGAAAGTATATTTGCATTTTTTTTTGTATCAGCCATTGATAGAGTTGTAAATGAAATGTATTTTATCTTATAATATAGACGATAAAGGTTGAAAACAGACTACAATAAGAACACAATAATGATAATTTTTTGATTTTTCCAATATTTCCTGATTATATCTATATATAAGGATTATAATCTTAAGGTATCTGTAGTTTCACAGCCCTCAGTGGCAATGCATTAGTTTGCCACAGTAAATAGCTTAATTGACAGTTCAGCTGCATCATGTTTCCCTTTCTGACAGCAACAAGTTAAGTAAGCATGGCTGTTAAGCTGTGCCAAAGCAAAAACAAAGAGCAACAAAGTATTAACACCTAGCACTTTGGAAATCCCTTTTTAAAGAAGAAAAAGAAAAAACAAGCAAAAAAAAAAAGAACAAAAAAGACTGAGGAATATCCCTATAGTTTATTTCAGGAAAATTGGTTTCTTTGTAGGACCTGAGATCAAAGTGGATCCTAAACAATTAAAATTTCCGATCTTTCCCTAAATCAACTATATTGAGAAAACTGCTGCAAAAATCCAGACACAGAAATATTTTTGTATTTTGGAGGTTAGGGTGTCTTGTTTGTATATTTTATCATTCTGCTAATAATGACATTCAGTTTTTAGTACAATCTGGTGAGACTGCAATCAACAGGAATGCGCTTGCCCTACCATCCTACACATTGCCTGTTCCAGGAATATAGTAAAAGCTCTTTTAAAATAGGCATTAACATTTTTCAGTTCTCACCATCCTCTGATGTGATAATAATATGTTAGTAAGAGAAGTAGTCTTTTTTACAAAAATACTTTTTACATTTTTGTTTTGTTATCTTCTTTTGAGAGAAAATCAGACATGATATAGTCGTCATAATTCAGTGATAATTCCCCCAAAAAAGTACTCTTAAATAATTACTTAAAGGATTTCTTAAATTGGAGCTATGAGATTTGTTTTCTAAGCTTTGACTGGGAGACTGCTGGAGCAGTTTTGTGCATTGTTTGGAACTTTTTCCTATCCAGTACATGCATCACGAGCATTGTTCTGTAAAATGTGTTAGTTGAAATTCAAATAGCCTGGTGTTATTAGGCAACCAGCAAGGAACCCCACCAAGGTCTTGTGGTACTGAAAAGAGACAATGATAAATGAACAGGTTCAGACAACTTTAAATAACACTTTATTTTGATATGGTGATACGTGAGTATAACAGATTTGCAAAGTGTCAGGTAGAGTTCTTGGTTGCATGCCAGTTCTTACCGGAGGCTGGGAGCAGGATATTCTCTGAGTAAAGGCAGAAGATGGGAGCAATATGAGTGCTTTATGTTTTGGTCATGTATTTTAGGTATTAGTCAGCATAGGGATGGACTGTACAGACTCAGTCTCTGTCTGTTGTTTTTTTTTAGACACACTTTTTAATCTGCCTCTTAGGCAACAAAAAGTAGTATTTCACAATATCTAAACACAAATTTTCCAAATAAATACCTTGCAGGCTGTATGAAGTGGCTAGAGATGGAGATGATATAGCATTTGAACAGCACTCCAAGTTGAATAATAAACTTCCTAATTTGGGGCACTTTGTATGATCTACTAGTAATTTCTTGTTGAAAATATACATGTGATTATTTTTTGACTATTAAATCTTTTTCCAATTTTAGATGTTACTCTCTCGACACATTAGATTTTTTTGCAGATATTAATCTTCTCTTTTAGATATTACTTTTGTAATATTTACATTTTGTAAGGTGTAATAGGAACTGAAATTATTGAGAGCTTGACTGTGCTGTTCAGATCTCAAATCCAGCATAATTGATCAACATAAAAAGTAGAAAAAATATTAAAGGGGAACATTTTGCATGAGTGCAATTTACTGAGGTTCATCCCTAATGTCTAGTAAGAAATGCAGTGAAATAAAATCGCTTGTTTCAAAAAGAAAAAAGTATACACACACACTGATATTTTTAAATTGAGGTAATGGCTTTTACTTGTAGTAATGATTAGTATAAGTTCATATAATAAAATGGGGAGATTATCAATTTAGCAGCCCTCAGCCATTCACATCATGTCCCAGGTAAGGAAAATGCTAAAACAATCGCAACTTTGTCATCTTTGTTTACCTACCTGGACTTGGAGTCCACAGAGACATCTAGTGGCTGGAAGAAAATGCCACTAATTAATAATATTAATTGATCAGATAGCAGATAGATTTTAAAAGATGAGAAGATGCGTAGTAGTCCAGGGCCAATGATCACTATCTGTTTCTATTTCTGTAAGCCCAGATTTAGAAGGCTGAACAAAGAATTGCAGCCATATATCTCTGTCCAGGATTCCAGGTTGCATGCTTGCCACCATCAAAAATTGGGTGACTTTTTAAATGTTAAGAAGACCATCCAAAGAAGGAGGATGGAAGATGGGATTGGCCTTATTTCCTCTCCCGTCCCTTCTTCCCTTCCTCAACAGGAGTTTCAAGAGGAGTTGTTTGTGTTTTACTGGGAGTCAAAGATGTGATAGAGAGATATTCCACTTTTTTTTTTAGGTGGTAATAATATTTTTCTTGTGCTTTGTGGACAAGACACACTTTCTGGAGATTATGCTGCCTTTTTAGATCAATAGTACATCTTGGGGCTGTTTGATGCCCCAGCCTGTTCAGTAACTTCTAAGGAGGTTATGCTTGTGGTGATGACTTAAAAGCAGGAATGATTGTGGCACACAGATTTTATGTAGCAGAGAAGAACAGTTTTGTAATAGAAAGCTGGGCATTTGCTGCCTCAGCACACTAAATTACTTTTGTAAAGGTGCCATAAAGCATGATTTATGTTACATCTGAATTTGAGAAAAACTTTGAAAAGTCAATTATTTTCAGACTCAGCTCATCCCCTTTGGGATTTCTACAGCAAAGATATATTTATTTTTTTAAACATTCTAGAGTTGATTAGACTCTTTGTTTGAGCGCAGGAAGAGAAGGATTAGAGTTATTCTGAACTGGTGTATAGTGCATTTCTTTTTGTTCTCTGCGAAGTCTTGCCCATAGCATATCTTACCTTCAAGCAAAAAATTGGTTGCCTTATTTTTTTTTTAATAAAAAACTCCTAACTTACATTATCTAAGGCAACAAGATCATTTTGGTTTGAACTATTAAGAAAGTTCACCAAGTTCTAGATATTATAATGACTTAAGTAGGTCAAAGAACAAGAAGCATTTTGATTTATTTTCCGTATTGAAATTCAACCAATACCTCAATACCCTTTTTAGGCAAGTAGCAGATTGTACTAGTAGATTCATAACTGTTTTTTAAGAAAAGAACTTTATGGAAAGCTTAGACTAGATATTTATAAATTCTAAGTGACTATTCATTTACAGATATGGCAGTATCATCTCAGGTCATCCTTACTCATTTTACTGAAATGATTTGTTTCTTATTCATTTTTCCACTGTTGCATACAGTTAGTCTTGACTTTTTTTGTTTCAGTTATGTGGGGGTTGCAGCCGTACTGTTAACGAGACCTGTTGTACGTGACAGAAGCAGAGATAAGGAATGGCGGACGGAAGATCTCGCGGTGTCACGGAATGGGCAAGGGTTTAACCATATTAGGGCAAAAAGTGATATCTGGAGCCTAATTGGTACATAAGACAACTTCCACCTGGACAGAAGTTATAAGAGCCAGCAGCGTATTTCAATAAACGTCATTTTGGCATATCATCTCATAGGTGTTTTGCTATATGGACTACATGTTTTCAGTTATTTGCAGATTGTTGCTGAATGACAGTTGCATTCCATTTCAGTGACACATGGCAGATACATCGCAAATTTATTGGTTTATGGGATTAATTTTCCAGACTCGTGCTTTGAAATTCTTGGGTATGTGTACCCAATTGTGTATGTCTGAGTACTATTATGCCCTCACTGTTTGACTAATGATGATTTATTTGATAATATCAATTACAATTTATGAGAATCTGGACTATAGGTGGTTCACATTATCACAAATGATATGCTGTATCATCTGGTTTTCCATAAAAAAAAAAAGAAAAAAAATCTTTATGGTTCTCATTTCTGTTTTAATAAATAAGTCACATAGTATCATAGAATGCCTAAGGTTGGAAGGGACCTCTAGAGGTCATCTAGTCCAACCCCCCTGCACACTCAAGGCCACCTAGAGCACGTGGCACAGAGCCGCATCCAAACGGGTCTTGAAAACCTCCAGAGAAGGAGACTCCACAACCTCTCTGGGAAGTCTGTTCCAGTGCCACCCTCACTGTCAGGAAATTTTCCTTAAGTTACTGTGGAACTTTTGGTGCTTAAGTTTGTGGCCATTTCCTCTGGTTCTGTCAGTGGCCACCAGTGAAAAGAGGCCAACCCCATCCTCCTCACTGCCTCCCTTGAGGTACTTGTACACACTGATCAGGTCCCCTCTCAGCCTTCTCTTCTCCAGGCTGAACAGGCCCAGCTCCCTCAACCTCTCGTCATAGGGCAGATGTTCCAGCCCCCGATCATCCTAGTCACCCTGCGCTGGACTCTCTCCAGGAGCTCCACATCCCTCTTGTACTGGGGGGCCCAGAACTGGACACAGTACTCCAGATGTGGCCTCACCAGGGCTGAGTAGAGGGGCAGGATCACCTCCCTCGACCTGCTGGAGACGCTCCTCTTAATGCACCCCAGGATGCCATTGGCCTTCTTGGCCACGAGGGCACACTGCTGCCTCATGGTCAACCTGTCGTCCACCATGACGCCCAGGTCCTTCTCTGCAGAGCTGCTCTCCAGAAGCTTATTAATACATATTAATAGAAATTCTTTGTACAGCTGAGGATGGACTTTGACTTCACCTCATTCTCATGACAACTCTATAGATTCCCTCCAAAGACAAACTCGTAAGACTTCTCTTAAGTTTTGGTTTTATACCAAANTGACTTCACTTCATTCTCATGACAACAGCCAATAACTCTATAGATTCCCTCCAAAGACAAACTCGTAAGACTTCTCTTAAGTTTTGGTTTTATACCAAAGAATCAACATGAATTTTTTTTAAATAACATACAAGCATTTTCCTAACCTTACAGATAGAAAAGAAGCACAGATGGAGAAAGAGGACTAGGACTGTGCTGCCTTTTTGTTTCCATTCTGGATCTATTCTGTGCTCTGCTTGGTGGTAGAGGCACTGCTGTGAAGGCTGGATTGGGCAAGTTGAGCATGAGCAAGTCGGAAAATTTAATTCTGAGGTTAGAATATAAATTGAACCCTGCTCTTTATATTTTGAAATTTAGTCTCTTGATGTTAGTAATTAAAAAATGATGTTTCTGTAATTAGCAATTAATTACAATTAACATTAACAACTGATGTCATTATTTAACAAGCACCACTTGCAGCATAGCTTATGCAGTCCTCCAGACTCTGACTGAAGTTTGTTTGACTAGATGCGAGATCCCAGCCAACTTTGTATGCTGGCATTTCATTATTTTTCACTTTTAAGTGCACTAATTATAGCATAGTTATATAACAGGATAGTAGACTGGGGATGTGCTGAAGGCAGTTCAGAAATTTGTCAAAACCACTAGGCCCAGCCTGTCTCCAGTGGAATTTTTGCTCCATGCTGCTGCTATCCCTGCATTTCAATGCTGCAACTCCTTTCCTAAAGCCAGGCCACCTACGCAGAGATTGGCATGAGCTCCTACCTCACCTACCAAGGCATGAAGCCCCATCTCCAACCCCTGTGAAGAGAGGTGAGGAGGTGCATGCATGGGCAAATCTCTGTTGTCTCCAAATCTCCGAGCTTTTCTGGTACTTCTAGCACCTAGGCTTGAAATTCATACTATGGCAAAGGCAACAAATCCCTCGGACACCAAATAGTTTGAATATATATCTTTGCCATAGTTCTGTAAAAAATACGTGTTGGTGACCTGTAACAATTTAACTAGATAAAAATCTGTTTCTTCTCATGTTCCCCCCTGCTTCCCTTTTTTCTTCTCTGTACCCACAAACACTTTTATAAAATAAGGATCTGTTAGCTAGTTTATTTATTTCCATGAAATAAGCCACAAAACTGCCATTTTTTTTGAAAATGTCAAAAGGATTTTTCTGAATTCTTTTGAAGCAAAGAACTGGTTAACAGAAATGCTGACTGCAAGTAGTTCAGTCTTAAATCATTTAGAAATGTACATGCTTTATGCCTCCAAGAATAAGCTGTCTGACAATACAGAAGTCTAAACTTGCCATTGTTTTGTCCAAGCTTAAATATATCACAGAGCTTGTCTAGGCTGTTTTGCGAAAGACTTTTTGGGTCCAGTTATAGGATCTGGGTGATGAGTACAGAAAAAATAGTCTTCTGATGAGGATTCTAGGAAAATATTTTGGGAGACAAAGTTCAAACTCTACCCTAATTAACTCAGATATATCTACCCTGAAATGAGCCTGACCATACCAGACAGAGAGAAGATTCATTCTAAGCAAAGGTAATGAAAATGTTGTATGTTTGATACATGCAGAGGCAGGGACAAAGCAGTGTTTTCTCAAGACTGTTTTGTACCATATTTCTTCCTTCACTCTCTGTGTCACTCTCTTCTCACTATCAGATGTCTTTTCCAGTAGCTTTAGGCAGTAGTTTTAAAAAACCGACAGCCCTATGATGAAGAAATTCCTACAATAAAGTCCAGCCATAAAACATTTATAACCATATATATCAGTTGTTAGCTTCCATATCTTATTTTTCATGAAAACTGGAAGGCCTTCTCACTGACAGTCTATAATTTTGTTGCACAGATCCAGAATCAACATGTTATATGAGCTCTGATGGCTTTAATCTTTGTTCACTTAGCAGCATTGGTCTTAGCTTTATGATGCCTGATGCTATAAAAACTGCAGAGTTTTTACAACTGACCTGAAAGTAAGTGTAAGTCAGTCAACTAAGGCCAACTGAGTTTAAATTAGAGCATTGATAAGAAAAGGGCTAAGAATAGAAAGAAAACCGAATGGATTATTACAATATTTATTCATTTTCTGTGATTCTGAATTGAATATGTCATAAGAAACACAGTAAAATAGAAGCTTCATACACATAGCTGAACTTTCTAACATGCTTAGAAACTTAGTAATAAAAAATGATTAGCAAGCCCAGTAGTCTGGGCTTGTGATTAAAATGCCACAGTTGGTAGCTGAGAAATTTTGATGCTCCTTATCAGTTTGGTATGTTACAAAATTGTAACCAGCATATTCTGTAGGAACTGGAAATAACCAAGGACTGGATTCAACTTTGTTCACTTCATTAACAGTATATTCCATAAGAGTGTCTCTATACACAGTGGCAATTCAGCCACTATAGCCTAATTTCCTCATTTTAGTTTTGCCTTGTGAATGATTCACTGTAATAGCTTGTGCTAGTATCAGAATGCAAACAGCAGTTTTTAGTATGCTCCACATGTGCTTTTGTATTACATGAGCTTACATTCAAGCTTGGAAACAATACGATAAACCAATTCTATTTGTATCTAAGAACTCACCTGCTTCTAGCATCAAAAATAAATGAGAGATTGTTATAATTGCCTGTAAGAGCACTGCAATTCACTGTTGTGTGTGGTAACACTGGTATAAGAACCTCAGGTAGGAATTGTCATTTTATTAGTCCTATACTCTCATTCTTGCTCCATATATTGTATTACTTGGCCAAGCATTTAACGAGGCTGATTAATTGGAAAATTGGTTCCTTTGTTTATATTCAGTAGAGATAAAGTCAATATAGTTACTTTATCTAGAAAGACTTTTTTGTCATAACTTTCATCATAAACATGGTGTCTAGAGATGGTGAATTAATTGAATCCTAAAAATATTTTTCCCCTGTCTTTTGAAAAAAAGAGCATCACAGGGTCTAATTTAGTTGCAGATGCGTGTATTGTAAATATCTAATATTAGATGAGTTGAAGAGTCTCATTTTCTTGCCAGAGTTGCTTCACATAAAGCATCAGGATATGAAAATGATATTCAAGATTACATTGAGTGACAATTTTTTTTATGTTGGAAAACTATATCCCAATACTTTACACGGACATAAGATAATAGCTACCAGCTGGCATTGGCTAGATATTTATTTGTTTTTAATGTGTTTAACAGATCCTTTTAATGGAAATGTGGAAAGGTTTATATTGCATGTGTCAGAATTTGGGAAAAAAGGTACCATAAGCTTACGGTCCTTTATTATGTGACAAAAAAAAATGTAGATACATAGTAGCTTTTGGAAGATTGCATATGCTTTTGTTTTGACTTGAATTCTAAAAACAGAACAACAGATTTTTTAAATTTGGGGTTAGTTTCGATTTAATCTTTTTAAAGTTCTTTTCCACACTTGCCTCAAACCATCATCCTGTGAGAAGTTTTCTTGATTGAATCCTAGCCCCAGACTACATTGCACTTTTAAGCTTAGATTAGAATGAAACATAACATTTATCTCGGGAGTTAAATGCTGCTTTCCTCCATCCATCTCTAATTTATAGCACAGACTGTACAGAAAGGTCGTAAGACTGGTTCTTGGATAACCAAGCATTTATTTTGCTGTAGAGTTAGGATAGTTTCCTTGATACAAGAAGTTTCATATTTGGTCTGTAAACCATCAAGGTTCACTCTTTCTGTATTCTCTAATAAGAAACCTCAGTCTAAAGATTTTGAAGGCTTTTACGGAGCAGTTTATAGTGAAGGGTACTAAAAATACTGATGTGAACATACATTTTTCTCCTTTTTCCTGGATTTAGCTGTAAAAATGAATGAGTGAGGAGGAACACACATAGGCTTATAGTAAGCCTTGATATATAAAACACAGTATTTTCTTTGAAAGATATAAGAAACCCTTTTTCTTTATTGCCTTACTCAGTTTTGTTCAGCTATTACACGTACATTGAAAAGATGAACAAGTCTCGACCTACTTGCAAGCATACTTTTATGTAAGTTTATAACACCCATCTCCTAAGTTTCCTTTAGGATTTGCCTGTCAATGAAAGCAAAAGAGAGATCCTATTAGTTGAATATCTTGATATCTTGCTAGAGCTTCCCACAAAGTGCCTAGAAAGACTGAAGTGTAGCCACAGTGCAGTAATTTCTAAGTACCCCTTGTACTTTTGACTCACCATGAAATACCATGTATTATTTGCCATATATGTATATATATATACATATACACATATATGAGAGAACTATATAGGTGATAGCAATGTTTCTCCTGTAGAAGTTGAATTGAAATAGCATTATTAAAAGATGACTGGAAACATTAAAAGTTTCTGCTAAACAGTCAATCATTTGGGGGTTATTTCAGGTATACATAGATGAAGATAGAAGAAAAGTCACTATTTGTTCAGTAGGAGAAATATTTTTTGCCTTCTCTGGGACAGTAGCATATGTAAGATTGTGGAAAATGTAAAATGGATTTTATCCTTGCATCCTCAGTTATCAAACTGAGCTTACACAGAGTAATCTTCCTTCTCAATTGACTGGATGTAGTGCCAAATTGAGAAGAGTTGTGGGCTAAATCAGCAGATGGGGAAGTCATGATAATGAGTAGTCTTGCTCTGCCCAAACCTGACGCAACTGGATTTTTAATTATCCTTTCAGATTTATGCAATCTATTTTTCAAAGCCTAGAGTGGAGAAGCAGGTGGACTGTGGGAGTTGTTGGTAACTGCTGTCTGGCTCTTTGCAACTAAAGTTAATATTTAAACACTGTGTCTCTCCCACAAGAATTAGGCTAATGCATTTTATTTTTGAGTGTGTTTTTCTGGGTAATCCTTTCCAGTTACAGTCTAACACATTGTGCACATTGTAAACTGGACAAGTTATTGCTTTAACTGAGTTCATAGCATGTCAAAGCTGCTCCCATTTTGATCATTATTCTTTGTGTTTTAAAAGAAAAACCATGTTAACAGTGTATTGTATTTTGTATATAACAGTTGCACATTTTATGGTGCTGCATGCCTCAATCATAACTTTTAGAGCAGAGACTTGTGTGCATTGCTAAAAAGTGTGAATGTGGTTAACCTTCTACAACAAATATTATTACTACAATATCAAAGCCATACCTCCACTGGTGTCCCTTTTTGCGTATAATTAAAGAAATTACAAGTTATGTCTGACATTTTAACATGGCTATCATAATATTTATTATAAGTTTTATTTCTGTCAATACTTGTCAAATAACCTAGGGGATTGAGGCTGCAGTAAAGCATAATTATTTTATAGAAAAGTTCTTCCTGGTTTAATCTGCTTTTATGGAAGAGTTAACTGGCCTCAGGGAATGCCCACTACTTCCAAGTTGCAAACAAATTTGCATAAGTAGTCTGAAGCTAGAATGAGGTAAAGCAAAAGGCTATTTCTCAGTAATTTAACATTCATCCAAGTAATAGATGAGCTGGAAAGCCAAAGTTACCTTTTTTCCCCTTCCTCTTTCCAGAAGCAGAGGTTTCTCAGCTATTCCTTTCATCTTCATTTTAAAGTCAAGTGAAACAAAATCCTAGCAGCTGCCACAAATGAATTGAGTGAAGTTATCCCAGATACAGTAGAGTGCATTTGGCTTTGTAGGGAACAGATATGTGAAGATGACCCTTAGGCAAAAGAGAAAAAGGTATTTAAATAGATAGATAGATAGATAAATAAATAAATAAATAAATAAATAAAAGTAGTGCAATGACAAAGGTTGCTTAGGAATTGGAGAAAAAGGTGAAAACCTCTAAAAGATGAGATAACAGAAGGCAGGCAGTATGCTGTTCCTGGATGAAATCTAAAAAAGCTATATAAATGGAATTGCTAAGTAATTCTGTCTGAATATACTTGGGCTAGCTCTGCTCTACCTTCCTCTTTTAATTCTTGATTTTCTATTGCTTCCACAGTCTCTGAGAAAAATGTTTGAGGTAACAATTTGCATTCTCTGTTTAGTATGGTTGCCAGTGAGATGATTTTCCTACATCTTATTTCCTTCATATGAAAATAGATGCTCTCTGGCTATTCTTTTATGTCACCAGTTCTTATTTGCTTAACTCCTACAAGCTGGCAGGTACCACTGTTGTATAAGTGAATGACCATCATATGCCTCCCTAAATATCATATATTTCATTTGCTTGTTTCAAACACAACTGGTCATTTAAAAGGATGCCAGAATAAGCTGTTTCAAATAATGTATCTTTTGTTTGGAGGAAGTGATAAATACTGGCAGAAATCCAGCCACGTATATCAAATATGTGCTAGACCTGGTACTTGAAATAATTTATATCCTATGAGGTAGAACTTAATCTTTTGGAAAAAAAATGCATTGAACAATTCATGTCAGACATTACTTTATGTTTGACAATTTGACATTACAAGTATTTGACAAAGTTTCTTCTGCAAGGATATTTATACCCTATTTTAGCTAAATATTTCTCTATGTGTACCAAAATAATATGAATGATTTTTCTTCCTTAGAGTTACTAATATAGGATCCTGATATGTATTGGGCTAATATATTTTTTTAAATCTACAAAAAACTATGTTTCCTATAGAGATAGTTGTGATGATTAAGGGTGTCTTTGTGAAATAATTGGCTTAAGCAGATTTTATTTCAAGGATTCATAGAATTTACTGCTTGACTGATTTAAAGAGACACAAATAATCTATCAATAAATAAATAGTTTCGCAACTTCCAGCATGCAAAAAAGCTCCTTGATTTCATTATGATATTTTATTCAAGTTTAGAAATACACTTAAAACTTTTTGCACATGAGTCACCTGTCTTCTTTGTAGGGTACCAGATGTCACCTCAGTTTGTCTAGACTGTTCTTTGTGCACTTTTTCCTCTTTCTTCTACTCAGTGAATTATCTGGCTAGTTGCTTTCTTGGTGGCTCATGATGTATTCAACTTCCTGGTGGAATCTCCATTGTAAAGTTAAGTATCAAATCTCCTTATATGGGACCACCAGTCCAGAGAGGTAAGCGCTACTGGAGGCAGCATGTGAACAGATTGTAGAAAATTCTGAAAAATAGGGTGTACTTTAAATATTTTTCCTATAAATTTGTTGGGAGTCCAGTACTATATTGCTGAGAGATGCCTGCACAGCAGCTAGTTATGATTGTCTTTTTAAAGTTAAATGTCTGAATCAAGTCAGGACAAGATTAATATGGAAATTCTGACTGGGTTTGAACAAGGGTATCGAACATTTTGATGTCTTTTTTTGGAGACAGAAGTGGATCAGCACATAATTTGTTGGTTATATTAGACAGACAGAATCTCAGTGTTTCAGTCTGGTGCCAGGGATGGATATCTAAATTCCTCCTGTAAATATGGTCTTTTGTGAGAAGAGTACATATTGGCAAAGCTCAAAGGACAAAAGCTTTGATTAACCTCAATAAATATGCTGTTCAAATATGTATATTGAAGTTTATCACTATTTATAAACAACCAGAAGAAAATTTGACTTGGTATATATAGAATCCCATCTGGTCTGGGCCTTTTTGGCACAATGATCACAAGAAATTCACTGAAATTAGTTGCATCCACAGTGGATTACATATGCTTACCAGGCTTTCTTACTGATAGTTGTGTATGATTAAAACTTGATCATGATTGTTTTTTCTGCTTGAATATCAAAAAAGAGAAACTCCCATGAAAGAAGCTTGTTTGCTAAAGTGTAATTTGAAAATATAGACTCTGATTTTTTTAATGTTATTATTATATCTACGATTACTGTAACATAAAAAGTCAAAGACCATAATTTTAGCAAAGACATTGCCATCCTAAATTTTACCGTAAAATAAAAAATTATAATATTACATCTTCGATACTACAACCACTACATCTTCCTTCTCTCTAGCTTTGTTGGTTTTCAGCTGACTTTGCTCTCAAGTTCTGAAATAAACTCTCAAGTACTGGAACATTTTTTAATGTATTTTGGCAGTTATTATTCATTTAATGGATTTTGAGCAAAAAATTTAAATTAAGATCAGTGTCATCCTGTCTCTTTTTTAATCCTTTAATCAGAAGTTTTATTGGGGGAAATCAAACAAGGTGAGATTTGTCTTAGCAAAGGTTCTCATTCGTTCATTCCCACCATCCATGTAACAAAGGGTGAACATTTTGATCATTATGAAACTAACTGCATACGGAGCCTTTTTCTTTTTCTTCTTTCATCTTGAACAAAGCATCATAGATTCTGCTCACTGAGAGGCCAAAAAGGCCTGTGACCTATTTTACTTGGTGTCCTGCCTCAGGATCCATGTTACATTCATGATGATGAAACTGTGTATTACTATGTGCAGATGGTCATCAGTTTGCTTTCTGGAATACATCACACTTTATGTATTTAAAATTTTTGATTCTATGCAGTATTTAAATATTTTAGTGATGAGATTGACAACAGCTGACAAGCCTATTTTCTTTTATTCTTATCACTCATTTTGTCTTTTTTTTGTAATTTCTATTTTTCTTCTTTTTTTTTTTTT